>JAWZYV010014100.1:0-211760 GCA_038373885.1 Cheiracanthium punctorium
TACATGATTCTGAATTGTCTAGGTGTATCCTACCCTTCCTAGCAGTTTTAGAACCAGTATTTCAGTATGTTTCAAAATCCTTAAGTTTCGATTATTTTCGTTGTCATGCGAGAGTTAGGGAACACTATGTGATCATTAGAAATGCATGTAAACACCATTGATTTCTATAGTCTGTCTACGTCTATAAATAAACACGGTTCTGGACTTTTAACCCTTTAAATGCCGCACTATGATCCAGGAATAAAAGATATAATTAATTCATCAAAATTACATTAGAATACACCCATAATGACTATAAAAAAAATTGCCATTAAAAAATTTCCTTCACTGATTTCTTGGATGTTCCATTTTTGGAACATTGGCATCTAACGCTATCTTTCCTTTTCTGTATTTGCTTCATGTAAACAACAAAACGCTACATGGTAACTCTAAAATTTTATGCAGTAATAAAGTTTTACTTGATAATTAGGTGCGAAGTGACTAAAATTTAAGTAAACTCAATTAAAAAAAAATTGCAATTTTAAAATTAGCATAATATTTTATAAGAAATGCAATGCATAAATGTATAAAAGAACGATAAAAGCAATTTTACGCTTGCATACTCTTGACTAATAATACGGATAATATAAATAAATGCAGTTTTAAAAATGTCAGATACCTGTCAAGAAATAATAAAATATTTTATTCTTTAGAGGGTGCTTAGAATTTCAACCACCAGTACAAAAATTTTAAAACCCACTTCTTCATCAGTAATGAACCCGTTTTCATCAAGAGGCAATTGACAAATTTTTATGATTAACTCATTTCAATCATCTGACATGGAATTAAAAAAAAATCAACATTGTCTATAGTTAGAAATTTCTTCGACTGCACCATCTACATTGTTTCTACAAACATCTATACAAGTTGTTACTGAAATGGCCTCAAACATTGCAGAGCATAGAAAGATAATCAAGCACGTGACTTGATGCCACTTCCTTCCATGAGTTCCCTCTACATAAAAAGGACTTAAAATAAGCAAACAAACCCTTGTGAAGCACACATTCATTACTAACAGAAGAAACAAGTAGCTATCTGAGCTCAAATCAGAGGAATGCAGAACTATTCACCTCCTTCTGGCAAAGGGGTTGTTAAAGATATGACAACTTCCCCCTTACCCCCCCCCCTCCCCATCTAGTCCTTCACCCTTCAAAAATAAATAAAATATCGGTTATGCCTTTGACAGACTTATGTTCAGCAGATATAAGCACTGAATGTATCAAAATCTAATAAAGGAACACAAGCAACACATACATGAGACATCCCTGATTTCGTATATCGTTACATGCCTATGTTCCTTTTTTGGAACATTGCACTTTTATGCAAGATTGAGAAAAGATACCTTGATATATTTTGAATTTTTTTTTATTATTTCTTTGAATTCATCCATTGGAAATACAATAGGGGAATTTTCGGGTGAATTTGAATTTTTGGGAATTTTATGGAATTTTTTTTCTTGTATACTGTAAAAATTGTAAAAAAAGGCGATTTTTAGAAATTTTTCTGGACTGAAATTTTTACATTTGGAAAATACTTAATATATCAAAAAATCAATCACGTTTTCAATAATAAGCAGTATATTTTTCAAATTGATAGACATGACAGTTTACTTTAAAAAAATATTACACATGATGTTCCAAAAAAGGAACAATGGCATGTAAAAGGTTAAGAGATAACATGGAGATACTACTATTATTTTTTGTCTTTCAGGAGTTGAACCTGGAATTTGGGATTTTATTCTCATTGGAATGTCGTATGTGTTAGTCATTTGCACGTTTCCTCTGTCATTGTTTTTCTGTTTCAAAGTAAGTTGATTCTGCTGTACTCTCAAATACATCCTTTAACATTCTCTTTAATTTTTATACAAACTGATATCGACACCACATGACTTCCTTGTTCGTCTCTTGAATTATAAACATTTCATCTAAATTTATTAAATTTGAATTTGAGGTACGATACTACGAGATATGATACTTGGGCATTTCTCAACAAATGTAAGAGACATCGGCAAGCTTGTTTCAGTTTTGGAAACTCATTTTTGAAGCTAAATTTTATGACATTTTACTAAAACTCCCCAAGCTTGTCGACAGTTAGCTAAATTTTGGGTATGACCCAGCAATGACAGTCCATAGATATTTAATGCATTGTAAATGCCCATAGACTATAGTGTATTTAATATCTTTTAGGTGACTCTGTCGATAAACTACAGAGTCTATTGCAATAAAAAAGGGAGGCGTACAACCAGATGTTACAGCAGTCCTAGACACCGCATTTTACGGCTAAAAGTTTTTGTGTTATGCGAGATACATACATATGTTCATATGTACATACTTGCCATGGCCTTGCATACATATGTGCAGACATCACATCAATATTAGTCAAATTGGGGACAAGGTTGGCCAAAATATAGCATACATACAATGATCGTTTGGAAGTGGTACCCACCTGATTAATAAAAAATACCAAATAAAGATTTCGTAACAGGGTTTTTACTTTGGCCATTTTTACTTCTTTTACATCGTACAAGAAAGTTAAAAAAAAAAAAAACTTTCTCTCTGCACGAATATTGACTCAATTTTGAATAAACTACACCAAATGTATCATTATCACTAGAAAATATTAAGTATCTAGGAAATTCTTGTACGAGGAGGCATTAAGTAACAGACAAATGTAACTGAATTATTGGCAAAACGAGTGAAGTTTTAGGAGAAAGGATCTTAGACTTGTTCAGCATCACGGATATTTTACAAAAAAGTAGACAAGACACAAACCCTGTTTTACATTAGTATTCGATATTTTCATAAGTTGTGTAATTGCGTTAGTTCTTTTCATTATACGAATTTCATTGTTTTGTAGGTTGTGAAAGAATACGAAAGAGCTGTGATATTTCGTCTAGGTCGCCTGTCCAAAGGTGGTGCAAGGGGGCCAGGTAAGATTCGATGCAATAATTGTTATACTGTCTAACTCGGTAGCTTTATGTATTGCGAATGAATTACTCCAGTCAAATTATACATCGTACCTTGCAAATGGTAGGGTAGAAGATTTTCTTTTTTTAATTTGTACATATTAGCGCCAATATGAAAAATACAATTTATCCAACACGGCCGACCTCGGGAGAACTTTCGGCGTTCGAAAAACCACGAAAATTTAGTAAAATTTCAGGGTTTTTTTCAAAATATCTCAGAAATGTTTGAATTTAATAATAATTTTCTTGTGTAAAGATTAAAGCGGATTAAATTTCCTATAACTTTAATAATTACAACTTTTTTGTAGCATGAATAGCTAACGGAACTGCCCTAATTGTTCTCCAGTAGTTAACGCAGTCTTTTCACATTCGTCGGGATGAATTTCTACTTGCCAGTAGAACTCTTGAGATCCAGGGCGAACAACCATTCATTACCCGAAAAATTGTCCAAATTGTCGTCTATCCTGGGAAGACAGTAGCTGTCCTTCTTGGTAATGTCATTCAGACGTCTATAGTCTGTTCGCCGAAGAACGAAACTAAACAATTGCACGTGCAAACTGGCGAAGAGTAAACACCTGGCATTTTGCCAAAGTGCCAAACACAGTATGAATTTCTGCTTTCTTCCATTTGCGCTATTAGGCGAATTTAACCTTTCTTAATTCCAAACTAGGGATTGGTGCCAAAAAATGTAATTCTTTGGTAACCCGTTTGTTTAGTTACGTTCTCTCGTTTCCACGAACAGACTATATAGTCAACGCAGAACCGGGTAGCACCATCCTTCTTCCGGACCAAAACAATCGGCGAGGTCCAGGGACTAGTCGATGGCTCAATGACGTCATCACGCTGCATCTCCTCAAAAAAGTCTGCTCGCCTCTTCTTGCTTACCAAACGTCAGCCGCCTAGAATATTGCTTGATAGGAGAATAGCTGCCTGTATCTATTCTGTGTTGTGTTAACTTCTTACGACCAAAGTCACCGAAAGTACGTGAGAAGAGGTCTTCGAATTCCATAATTATTTTGGAATTCGAAGACCTCTTCTCACGTTGCGCAGCTGCGCTTCTGTGTTCTACCGTTAACTAAGCGTCTTGTAATAATTACTTTTGTCAGATACCCAGATGATGTAGATGTTGTTAGGCTGTTCTTATTAATGCAGGTAACAGGAGTGCATGTTGTCAACACTTCATTTTTCTTTGTTACCTTCGACTTGTCACATTCGCTACTCTAACTGAAATGCTAGTTCTCGACAAATCCACAAGTGTTGCACCCACAACTACTTCTCTGATAGAATCACTATTGCTTGGGTGTTCGAGTAATCCGAACTGGAATTTATTGATTTCTTTTACTGTTGTCTGAACGAAGCTCATTATTATGAAAAAACACTCAAAACACTGGTGTTAAATGATAAAATAAATAAAGCTCATTATTCTTAAAGTCCAAGCTAAATTTATGTGATTTTAGAAAGTCCGATCCGAGAATGAAAGAGTCCGTAATATTGGCTACATATACCACATGATGGTATCTTGCATTTCCAAATGTGATTTCTTCTCTTGCTTTTCTGTCCACTTCGATCTTGTCATCTATCACAGTCAGGAGCGTCAGCGAGGACGGAGTCCAGTTAGTCTTTAATTTCTTAGCCAGATCTGTTCTTATGATAGTTACTTTAGCTCCATTATCAATGGCCGTATGGCATGGAGAACCATTAACGTATCCGAGTACAAAGAGTCCATTACTACCGCCATTCACTGCTGAAAACGGTTAGACTTTTAGGTGGGGCTTTTGAATATCTGGCAACCTCCGCGAGATTACCACCTCCTAATTTCCCCCCTTCCGTTTTGCGAGTTCTTTTGCTGGTCATGGGACTTTAAACCACAGTACTTTTGTGCGTGTCCTTTGACGCTACACTTCCAGCAATTTACTTTCCTTGGGCTATCTCTCGTTCCACAGGATCTTAATTTTCCTTCCATCAGATCTTCAGTTTTCTTTAATACACTGCTGGCCACCCAAATTGCAACACCAAGAAAAACAAAAGATATCACAACAAAATTTATTGTGTAGATAACATGTTGACCAAGTAACAAATGATTAAATTTACAGCATTCTATGAAGCGTGGTTCCTGCCAAAATCAGTACCCAGAGTAGCCGCCGTTGTTGGAGATCACAGCTGCCACACGCCTCGGCATTGATTCAAAGAGACTTTGGAAATGTGTTCTTGGGGTACAGCAGACCAAGCAGCTTCCACACGTTGCCAAAGTTGATCTGGTGTGACAGCTGGGATGAACTCTGGGTCAGTCGTTGAGCAACCATGGACCACATGTTTTCTATCGCGAAAGATCCGGAGAGCGCGCCGGCCAGGGAAGCAATTCAATCTGGTGATTGACGAAGAACCCTTGGACAATGCGTGCCACGTGTGGCCGTGCATTATCCTGCTGAAATATGGCTGTTGGCAAGCCCTGAAGGTAAGAAAGGACAACTGGCTCCAACACCTCGGAGATGTAGCGCTGCTGGTTAAAGTACCGCAATGCGTACTAGAGGAGTGCGAGAGAGATATCCGATACCGCCCCATACCATAATACCCGGTGCAGGACCAGTGTGACGGTGCATAATGCAGCTGTTCAGCATCCTCTCTCCACGGTGTCTCCAGACTCGAATCCGACCGTCGTGGTGTTGCATACAGAAGCGTGACTCGTCAGTAAAGAGAATTTCATTCCATTCTGTCGTCCACATCCTTCTTTCATCGCACCATTGGCGGCGGAGACGTCTGTGGTTCCGCGTCAGAGGTAGACAAAGCAACGGACGTCTTGCGGACAGACCATTCTGCTGTAAACGACGTCGAATGGTACGCGCAGACACTGGATGATGCGTTACAGACTGAATCTGCTGTGATATGGTTCGTGATGTGACTGAGCGGTCCGTCACTGCCATGCGTACAATCTGCCTGTCATCACGTGACGTGGTGCACTGAGGTCGATCACGTCTGTCCGTCGTACCCTCCTGCACCCAACGATCACATATCCGCATCACAGTTGTTTGGTTTCGTCCAATACGACGACCGATTTCCCTGAAAGATAACCCACAATCTCGGTATGCCACTATCCTTCCTCTGTCAAACTCGGATACTTGATCAAAAGATGATCGTTGTTTCCTACGAGGCATAATTTATCGTTTTTTTGAAAAAAAAGCAAGAAAAACACAATTGCTGTACTTGAAACCGTCGAAATCTCCAAGCCTTAAATAGCGCTTTGAGGTGGCGCCACAGGCGCGCTTGATGTGCGTCTGCGCTGAAATTCTAATCATTTGCATATCTCACCTCAGCTAATGCATGTTGTAAATTTCATATTATTTGCATGCTTCCTTCAGGGTGTTGCATTTACGATGGCCAGCAGTGTATGTTCTCTACGCTCTCTGTGTCTGTATCAGGATGCTCTTGGACAGTCACAGCTGTAACAGTATGCCGATTCTTCCTTACGGCCCGCCGAGCTGCCTTTTAGTTTCATGGCAAACACGAGAGAAGACTTCAAATCTTGATAATCCTCCAATATGAGTGCCTTTTGGATTTCTGTATCCCGGACGACTTCAATGAAATGGCGCTTGGCCATTTCTTCTCGGTCATCATCAAGTTGGTCCATCCAGGCTAGATGACACAGCCTATCTATATCCGAAGACAGCTCTTGAAGGGTCTCACCAGGTCTTTGCATCCTTGACTTTAGTTGTATTCTGCTGTACTCTTTCTGGCACTTATCTCCGAATTTCAGTTCCAAGGCACTGGCAAAAGCGCCAAAATCTCCCATCTTCGTCGCTCCAATAGTTTGTAATACGTTAATTGCGTCTCCTCTAAGGATAGCGGCCAGTTGGTTCGTTTTCTCGGATTCGTCCCAACCATTGGCTTTGGCGACAATTAAAAATTTGGGTCTTGTAAGCTTCCTAGGGTGTCTTTCCGTCATAAGTCGTTATAGTTTCATTGCTGGGTGTAGTGACGACAGCTTGATGTTTCCCTGTAAGTTTTCCAGCTTGACGAGAGAGTCCAATTTTTATTCAATTCTAGCTTCACATTTTCATGCATTTTCGAAACTACATTTTCTTTCCATTCTAGTTTTTCCTCAATTTTATTCTCAAATTCTTCACACAAATTTTTCACGTTTTCGCTTATATTTCTTCTAGGAGCGGCATTCTTTTCTCCATTTCCTCTTAATTTTTCTTTACTTTCTCCAACCCGGTTTTCTTCTATTCGTGTGAGGCTTTTAACTCTTCCAATCCGACTTCTATCTTTTTTTGTCTATCTTCCACTTTCTTCTCCAGTCCGACCAATTCAGCTTTCATCTCGTCGTGAGTTGCTTTTTCTTCTTCTTTTCCGGCTTCTATCTCTTCTCGTACGGTTTTCACTTCTTCGTGTCCAGATTTTATCTCCTTCAACATATCCATGAGCTTTTGAATTGTTCGTCCATTTTTCTGGTCCGCATCATTCACTGGAAAATGAAATCCTTTCTTTAGAATCCCGAATCTGACACCAGTTGTTGCAGAAAATTCTGTTAGTTTCTGCTTTCGTCGTTCAAAAGTCCAGTAGGTGTAGAAATTCTAGTAAAGTGTCCACTTGTCAGGATGAAACACGAACTTTATTGCTTCTAAAACTAAGTCGAACAATCAGCTGTACAAAATTCGAGAACACATTCGAGACAATCAGCTGGTAACGTGCTTATAACAGTCCGCTAGTACAGAAGCTTTCACAAGTGCTGTATTTCACACACATAATAAGACACTTGCACACACAAAAATCATCGGAAACTTACGAGGGAAATCGTAAACAGTTTCTCAAGACTCAGCAATAAAGAATTTACACACAGCACTTAAAAACCAGCTTCTAGAAAGCAAGCTATAACTTCCAATAGCACAATTCACAGCGCAATGCAGCGAACTAACATATCGGCAGCTCGATGAAAACTGACTGAACTGGAATAGCACGCTGCTTTTATAGTTTATGACGAACACCGGAGAAGGTTCGAGAGAAACTATCCCTGGAATGTAGAACAAACTCTATTTTAATTGCGTAATAGAAGAATTATAGAGTAATATTAGACTATTATGTAACGCTGTCGCAGGAAAACGTACTTTACAGGGCCCATTGGGAAAATCACGCCAAATGACCGAAATGGCGTCTTTTTGGCGAAATATCGCCAAATTTGGTGCCAAAAATAAGTCGCCAAAAGTGAGGTCTGCGTAGCTCTGACATCAGTACTTCTCAAGATTTCTAGAAAACCTTATAATAACCTAGGAAACCCCAAACCCCATATCTCCCGTTCTAGTTAACCGATTTTGATGCAATAAAACGCAAAATTCAATTATTTGACGTATAGGATACGAATTAGCTGTAAGCAAATAGTACTTCATATGTTTTCTTTGATAAAAGCTACGGAACTGTTAGGATAGCTTGCCACCAATGGCGACTTTTCATTATTTGGCGATTTATACATACTCACAACCTATAATTACTGCTCATGTAAGGTTCCCGGAAAAACCGTTTTATCCACATTTTCATGTACATAATCCTTTCCTGATTAGCGTAGTTAGCACCACGAATTATATCATCTCGCCGCGCTGGCAAATATCCAAAGTGTACTATAACTGCTATAATGGCATAGTTAACGCCACCAAATACTTTTATTGGTAGCAAATACTCCAGCTGCACCAAACCAGTTTAAAATAATCTGCATTTTAATTATTTTTCATTTTCAAGATATCGGCTTCTACCATTTTGGAACTAGCGATTTAGATTTACCCTGCTTGGAAAAATACCATTTTGCCAGATCGTTCCTAATACCAAGATGTCACTTTTAAAATCACTTACAATTAGTTATTCTGTTTTGGAAAAACGAATAATCGCTAATTCTAAACTCCTATTGTCTAAGCGAACTTACTATCTGAAAATTGTCAACCTTGTGTAACACACCTTGTGTTATTTATTTCATATACTTTTTTAATTTGGAGTAAAATGTGTGTAATTCTACTTTATGTTTGACAATTTCACGCGATTCTACATGCTGGGAATTGCTTTGTTGCAAAGGAATGAATGATTTTACGCCAAACCTGGCAACCATTATGTTAATTTTTTCAGTTTTTTATTAGTATCTTCTAAAATAATTCGATTTTCGAAATTTAAGTCAGCTTATTAGGTTCCTCTGAATTTTTCGAATCCGTAGACACCTTAGTCGAAACTCAAATACCCACGGTTTAGGAGGAGATAGCCGTTCTACCTCTTGACAGCGGCCGTTACTTTTTTTAGAATTGAGAGACTAGCAACAAGTACCCTTTTTATATTATACTAATAAGTCCAACTTTGCATTATACGTGAATTCTTCGCAATATTTAAACTAATAAACAAAATACAAAACTACGGCTAAAAGGATTTTTAAAACTCAGTAAACACATTATTTAATCTTTTAAGCGGATGTATTCTCTGTGCCACATGCTAAAATCTAAGATTGACTCTCTGTCGTGAGTTGCGTGACGAATTACACTGTTGCTCTTGAAAGGAAATCGTTAATGGTTCCAACTTTTGTTTTTGGAACTGACAGTCACGTTGTGATTTCCTCTGCGGTCAATTTCGGCCGTTCTGCGCACTTATTCCTGATTTATCAGCGAAAGTGAAAGCAAGCATTCTGCGAGATTGAAAAATCCATACTTAATTCTTGAATTGCTATCGTAAACGGTTTGTTTTCACACTTAATCTATCGAGTACAGAGGGGAAAAAAAAGAAAAAACTTTTTTATAGACACAGACATAAAGCATAAAAATACGATGAAAATTTTTTTTCGCTTATCACATACAGACGAAAAGAAATACAGAGTGCTCCAAAAGTAGAGGTCTGCGCCGCACGGAAATTCGCAGCTGTGGCACAACGACCTTTAGAAGCCCGGCGGCGCGCTGCAGCGTGGAAAAAGTTTTGAAACATAGTGAAAATATGTGTTTTCGCACACACACACATGTGTAAATTAGCATTAAAATGAGATTTTTTAAAGACTAGAATGAAGACTAGGATTTTTATGAAAACTAGTCTTGAGTATGATGTGGGATTACGACCAGTTAGCTATACATGGGCTCTAGGCCGAGGGGTGGGGTTTAATAATACACCCACCGGAGGGGCCTACCGGAAGGTTTACTGTCACATAGTGACACCCCTTTATAAAATTTAGGTTCACACCATTTTTCTAAAATTTAACATACTACAAAGAATTGCAAATTTTCTTTTTTTTTCTCTGATTTATCATATCCCCCAATGTTTCAGCCATATTTGTTCTTGTAAAAGGAAATTTTCCTTCTACTATAATTTTTTTAATCTTGAGAGCTAAAGGACGATAACTTTAATTTCCCACGTGGAAGTTGCTCCCAGGCCTAGCTAGCCGTCATGCAATGATGTACCGATGTCTCGTCCCCGTAAGTACAAGTGCTACAACCTTCCTGAAAAATGGCGAATGTTCTAGAACATCGTCGAACCTTCCGCCACGTGAAATTCCGTCCTGCTAGCGTAGGGTTACAAAAAGACGACCGCTACGATGGCGAACATATCGCCAGGTACGCAGACATTGTGCAGGCTCCTGATTGGCTACAGCAGTCTATCTCGCCACGCTTGGCGAAAATGGCGAGCTCCGAGCCCACGGATCGCAAAGTGTGAGAGTCAGTTCTCTGCTCGTCGGCCTGCTGTGTGTGTATAGTTTTTTTTTACGAGGCATAGTCCTTGGTGGCCCCATGTGCCATTTTCTTTTTAAAATTCTTGTTTGTGTAACTGTATAATTTGTGTTAGTTGACCAGCACCATTTCACCCATATTTATCATGCGTAAATAAAAAAAAGTTCTTTTTTCTTATATAATTTGGTGTCTTCATAATAAACAACGCATCACAGGAGTTATATATGTGTGTGTTAAATTAGAGCGTTTTTAGTGTACAAGATTTCGGCATCACTGCTCTCCGTTCGTTGTCATCCATAAAACAGGTATGTGCCCTTTTTGAAATTTATTGGAGTCGGACCACTCGAGAGAATTTTTTTTTAATTAGAACCTGCAAGGGTAGAATTTTTCCTGTACGATCACAAGGTGTTGAAGATTTACTTAGGACCATTACTCTATACAAGTACTTTTCGCATTCCAATGACTCTGTTCCTTATATCATAATATGGTACCGTGACGCCTCTCAAAGGTCCGATTGCCGTTAGTATTGTTGTTAATATATGCGTGAAGATCGGCAAAAATGAGCACTAGTAAAATTGTCAATTTTTGAATGATCAAATGAAGAACCTTAATAGAAGTATGAAATAGATATACATATAATTTATCAGGAGATTTTGAAATATAATCGTACATAGTATAGAACATAATGATTGTATAAAAAAAAAAATGGTGCAAGTACTCTAAAAATAGAAATTGTTTTTGTGTATATATATATGTGATGCTCTTAATTTCATAAATATTAGTAAATAAGCAACCTATAATAGTATCTGATAGAATTAAACTATGCCTCCCAAGAAAAAGAGATCGCAGACTGTCGCAAGTGTGTCAGACATGCCACCTACCTTAATACCAGAAGTCCCATGCATTGAAGCCACAGATCGAAATAATACGCATAGCAATAATCTTTTAAGGCCTCACAGCCTCCCTGCCATCCATATTCAGTCGTTTGACGGGGATTCTGATCAACTAAATTTTTTTATTGACCAGCTCCGTGAAGTTGCCACCATTCAGGGGTGGAATGATCAATTCTTATTAGCATATGCAAAATCCAAACTTGGCGGAAATGCCCTAAAGTTAATTCAACAGTCATCGCAAATAAACCAGGTGAAGACATCTGAAGAATTATTCAAATTACTCAGCGATTTTTTTCAAAACAGATCGGAAGCGACGTCAATCTTGGAATTTCATTCTTTCAATATGTTGCCAGGTGAAACAGTTCGAAATTTAGCACATAGACTTGATGTCCTGGCATCAAAAGTTTATTCATCCGTTGCAGACAAAAATGCACTGTCACAAATCAAATTTGTTAAACTCACACAAATTATGCCACCGGAAATTCGTTTACAAATTTTACAGTCCGGTATCAAAACATATGAGGAGGCAGTAAGCAAAGCGATCATGGTACAAGAATGTATCATCCATAATAATATCTTAGCTCAGCAGCCCAGCGTTATAACTCCCGAGAATGAGACGTTGAATTCAATTCAACGAAAATTGGACAAATTAGATCGTAAGATCCAGCAAGATCCAGAAACTTATAGTGCCAGGAGACCCTCCTATAACAGGAGAACAAGAACACACAACGTTCCATTGCATAAGCCACTACCTCAAAGGAACTTTTACAATTTTAAAAGTCACAACAGACTCAATGGCAGAAGAAATTTTCGACGGGGAAATAATCAACGTTCATCTTTTATTCGGCACAGACAATCTCATCCTCATAATGCCAATCACAACAACTACAATTACCTTCATAGCCATATTAGTTGCCAGGTGTGTCATGAACCCGGACATGCTGCTCCTATCTGTCCACATGCCACCCGTTTCTTTGCATCTTTAAACAAACATAACATCCCACCGCTCCCCACATCCTCAACTTCCATAGTACCTATCAGCAATAGTCACCCAAACTTATAAACGAGAGTCTGAAAGATGCCCAGTACTCTCAATCTCAAGATACATCAAGTGCATCGATAAATATCAGTATAGACAAGAACCCTCTACAAGTTTCACAAATACAAGAATTCATTGCAAATGTCAACAAGAAACAACCTCATATTCCAATTATAACTGCAGCCTTCGCTGACCACAATATCCCAGTATTACTCGACACGGGAAGCTCAATATCAATTATTGATAAGGTGTTTTTCCATCAAAACAAACATTGTTTTAATTACAGATACCTCAGCCGTAATGTTGAAATATGCACATACTGATACGAATAATGTCAATGCTTGTAAAATTTAAACTAATAGGAGAACTGCGAAATTTTACAACACTTTTACCATGTATGTACAAATTTATATGATTTTTTTATTCCCAGGCAACAAATGTGTTCTGAAGTTATACGCACAGTTTGTAGGTGCGTCAACTGTTTAACTCTGTATGTATTTTTTTATATATGAAAATGTATTGTATCTGTTCCTTTGGTCGACAGTTGTCCGTCGACATTGTAATTCCCTTTGTAGCCCATGGTGCTGGTTGTGTTTTTTTTTTCTTCCCTGTTTTGCGGGAGGATGTCACATAGTGACACCCCTTTATAAAATTTAGGTTCACACCATTTTTCTAAAATTTAACATACTACAAAGAATTGCAAATTTTCTTTTTTTTTCTCTGATTTATCATATCCCCCAATGTTTCAGCCATATTTGTTCTTGTAAAAGGAAATTTTCCTTCTACTATAATTTTTTTAATCTTGAGAGCTAAAGGACGATAACTTTAATTTCCCACGTGGAAGTTGCTCCCAGGCCTAGCTAGCCGTCATGCAATGATGTACCGATGTCTCGTCCCCGTAAGTACAAGTGCTACAACCTTCCTGAAAAATGGCGAATGTTCTAGAACATCGTCGAACCTTCCGCCACGTGAAATTCCGTCCTGCTAGCGTAGGGTTACAAAAAGACGACCGCTACGATGGCGAACATATCGCCAGGTACGCAGACATTGTGCAGGCTCCTGATTGGCTACAGCAGTCTATCTCGCCACGCTTGGCGAAAATGGCGAGCTCCGAGCCCACGGATCGCAAAGTGTGAGAGTCAGTTCTCTGCTCGTCGGCCTGCTGTGTGTGTATAGTTTTTTTTTACGAGGCATAGTCCTTGGTGGCCCCATGTGCCATTTTCTTTTTAAAATTCTTGTTTGTGTAACTGTATAATTTGTGTTAGTTGACCAGCACCATTTCACCCATATTTATCATGCGTAAATAAAAAAAAGTTCTTTTTTCTTATATAATTTGGTGTCTTCATAATAAACAACGCATCACAGGAGTTATATATGTGTGTGTTAAATTAGAGCGTTTTTAGTGTACAAGATTTCGGCATCACTGCTCTCCGTTCGTTGTCATCCATAAAACAGGTATGTGCCCTTTTTGAAATTTATTGGAGTCGGACCACTCGAGAGAATTTTTTTTTAATTAGAACCTGCAAGGGTAGAATTTTTCCTGTACGATCACAAGGTGTTGAAGATTTACTTAGGACCATTACTCTATACAAGTACTTTTCGCATTCCAATGACTCTGTTCCTTATATCATATTTACGGCGAAAGTTTCCACCGTTGAAGAGAAGTTTACCCCGCCCAGCACAGCGACACAAGCCAGAAGACCTGACCAAGAACCCCCAATGGACCACAGTCCGACGGACCCGGCCCCCAAAGCCAACCAGAGCCCCAAGGCCACATTTATTTAAGTAATTTTCAAAACGAATACAAACTATACCGCCGGCAGAACACAGTAAGCCGACGGTAGAACGAACAACACAGAACAATTAACACAAAAAGAACAAAGAACAGAACACAAACAAAAGCAGCCTCCTATATTTTCCAGTACAAAACAGCACACTGCAGAAGTCCTTGAAAAATTTATTTTAATTTGAACGTTTTAAAATTTAAAAATTCTTCACCAGCACATGTGAAAACTTAGCCTATTAGTGGGGTGTAGAAGTGAAACAGGCCGGGTTCGGCTCTGAAATTCAAGATTGTGTTCGTGTTCGTCTGGGCTCGATTATATTTGTCTTTAATTTGCACAAACGATAAAATTTATGATATTCTATCATTGAGGCCATTGACCTTTATTTATCTATTAGTTGAAATTTCGCAGTCGGGCTCCGACTTAAATAATATCGTTCGGGCGAGCTCGAATTGAAAGTCCTCGGACTCTGGTTTTAAAAAATGAGCCCGAACTCATCTCTTGTGGGGTGAATCCGTGGGGGGTCTTTCTAAGGGGTCCTAACCCGTATCTACGCTAAGTTTTGGAGGAAATAATGGAAAACTTCGAACTGTTAGGTCGGCAGATGCGACCTGGTTTTGAAACAGGAACCTTCCGTCTCCCAGTTCAGAGTGCTATCCGCTCGGCCACTGGTGGGGCTCCTGAGTATGAGCTTGCTGTTGTGGTACACTTTTAAAATATTTCTACTGCGAAACTGAAGCAATGGATTTTATCAAAATCGGATAGGTTTCTGTTGTTCATATGGCACATTCACGATACATTTAGTTATCATTATACGATTGATACATTATTTGCTTTTAAGCGTGTGTTTTTTCCCCCACAACCTTCTCATGTGCCATTCTAAACCTATAATGTCCTTTTTAGGTATAATCCAATTTTTAAATAGTTTTTAAAGCAGTCAAATTACGACATGACTCAGAAAGTTTAAATTGTATCTTTAGAAGTTACTAGCGTTAAGAAGAATCCAATCGATGCATGCAACAATATTACTAGAGAAGAACTCCAAAATATTTACAGAAGCATTGTTAAAAGAGCTCAGTTACGTATTGGAGTTGATGGAAAACATTTCGGGAATGCTTTGTAAATTGCATGTTCTTTATTTGCATTTTTAGCATTTTTAATGAAATTTGCTTTTTTATATGGGTGGTACCCTGTAAAATGTTCATAAAATTGAACATTTAACAATCGTAATAAGTACTTATTCATTTTCGAAAAATGTTTGAATTTTAAAATTACATACATTTACATAAATGTTATTGATAATGAATGTAATGTATTTATTTGCATTGAAACGTTTTATAAATATAAATATTAGTAACACGATAAAACATAAATAAGAAAAAAAATGTGTACGTAACAAGGCTCACAAAATTTGCATATTCTTTAGCTTTCCGTTTATCTTATGAAATCACTATTTAATGTATAAGGTTTTAAATCAACTTCAGATTCAGTTGTTTACCAAAAAATTTTTTAAATATTTCTATACTCAAGATGCTTAATTCGAAACGCATTCCAAGTTGCAATATCATATTTTTGATCTAAAAATTTCCTGTTATCAATTTGTATACGCCTACTATTTTCACCTAGAAAATAGCCTTTTATGGGATGAAAAATGTCCGGAAAAACGGTATAAGTCCGATTTTTTTCTGCATCATAATTCAGTTAGTTTTAGACACGGTTATGCGTTTTTTTTTTTTTTTTTTTTTTTTCCTATCGGTCTTGTTGGATGGAAAGTACAAACTTTCTAATTGAAGATTTTTTTTGTTCGGGGGTCGTATAAAAATTTAAAAAGTGTAACTTCTTGAGAATTTGCAAGAGGAAATTTTTCTTAACGGATTCTTATTTCCGACCGTATTTTGAACATTTTTTCTATTTACCTACTTATCTCTAATAGATAAAGAATTAAAGATAACGACGTATAAATGTAAAAGTCGTGTAAATACGAAACGTATAAACGGTACTTTACTGTATATTACGTATTATACGTATATAATACGTAATATACGTACGTATTTACGTATTATACGTACGTATATTACGAATTATTTTTCGAATAATGTTAACTTGCTTTGCTAGTCTGATGCTTTACAGAAAACACATTTTCAAAATATATCTTTCAAAATATATCTTTTAATTCAAAAGCTCATGTTAATGATTATTTTTTCTATTTTGATTAGGGCTATTTTTTATTCTTCCCTGCACAGACAATTATTGCAACGTAGACTTAAGAACTGTCTCTTTTAATGTACCACCGCAAGAAGTAAGTCAATTTTATGTCTGCTGTATAAAATATAATTAAAATTTATTTTTTAAATGTATCCCTTTTTTTTAAGTTACGATAATCTAATTTTTGGACAAGGGACCTCCAGAAAGTTGTACACGTTTGGTTTTAAAAAAAAGAGCTGTTAAAGATTTCGTATTAAACTATTTATTTTTACATGTACATACAATATGCTGGTTTACCACATAGTTTCTCTGTACAGTTACCAACTAATCGTGCTGTAAAACAAGGTTTTGTATGCCTTCATCGTACACCTCATGAGGAATATAAGCTCTGTTTTCATAAACTCTTCGTCATTCACTGGGTTTTACCTCCTAAAAATTCTTTTACTTTTGTAAACAGGGAAGATAAATAATGCCAAACGCATTGATTATAAAACACTTTCCAACACAACAGTGTCCCCCCCCCCCTAAATTTGCCGATGTACTACTGTCCTCACACCTAGAGGGATTTTGGAGATGAATTCGATATGACTATTAATGTAATTTGGCGAGCACTATAAAATAATTTAAAAATTTTTTTCCATCTTGTAACTGAAGAGTAAACAGTTATAAATGTTTATGTACTTATTTTATTGCACTTATTGTCTCTAACTGCCATATATCGCAATGCATTGAAATTATTTTGTATGCTCCTGTAGAAGAACTATTAATGACACAGACACTATTTTCGATGGAGAGCTTTATTTTGTAATTGTATTACCATATATCAATTTTCGTTTTTCTTTTTTTTTAAATGGCCAAATATACGTATGATGCCCTTTAAAGAATGACTGCCCGTAGAGCGTAATGTACTGGCAATCTTTTGGGTGCTCCCATAAAAAAAAAAAAAAAAAAAAAAAAACTGTTAATGCTATACACATCCTTTTCAATACGGTACATGGTAAAGTACCGTGTTTTCCCGCGTATAAGTCGAGAAAGTTTGGACAAAAATGGCTTTAAAGTGGGGGGATCGACTTATACGAAGGTCCTTAATATATTTTCCTTTTTTTATCAGAAGTCAAAAATGTCTCTTTGAAAGACAATTGTTCTGTTCCCGCATTCTATAACACAGTGACGCCGATTTCAATACCAGGAAGAATGCAGCGATACAGAGATTGAAAACATTTATCAAGATGAGCCTATGACGACAAAGGAATTTTGTGAATTGTTTGGCGAGTCCAAAACTGAATCGGATCTTAAATCAGTTTAACTTTGTATATTACTACTTTACCCTATCAGTTGTGTCATTTATTACTATTAATTATCAGTTTAATTTTGTATACTACTTTTGTATATTGTTATCTTTATTATTGCTTTCCTTTTTTTTTTTTTTTTTTTTTTTGCTGGATGATTTTGAATAAATGTATTTTTAAAGAAAATTTAATTTCTCGACCGGGAAATTGGGCGGAGACGACGACTTATACATGGGATTTTAAAAAATTCAAATTTCTTGATCGGGAAAGTGGGGGGTCGACTTGTACGTGGGATCGACGTATAAGCGAGTAAATACGGTACACAGGAATAACATGTATAAATTTCGCAGTAATTGTTGCATATTTACGTCAGTTAAAGCATGAATGGACAGACCACGGACAGACAGGCCGAAAATATAAACACTTTCAAACTTTGCAGGAAAGTGTTAAAAAGATAATAATCAGCCAGACCTGGATTGTAGGATAGATGATCAAAAACTTATCACTTGAAAGTTAGCAGAAATTGCTTTGTTTCTCCTGCGGTATTTGAACGGTGTGATCATCGTGCTAGAGTATCACACCTCATTGACAATAGGTCAGAATTAAGCAACCTCGGCCTCCCGGCGCATGTTTGGAAGCAAAGGTGCTCAGAGAGGGGGAAGCTACAGCGTCTTTGCAACGATGGGATCGAGCAGTTGAACCTTTGCTTGCGCCATGAAACCCCCTTATTTCGGCGCTTTCCCTGCCAGTCCCATAAAAATATGGTTAAATGGTCGAAACGCTGAAAAAGTGCATCCGTTGCCATCCATCCATTTAACCACCAACAGCATGGAGGTCGATCGTATAGCCCATCTGGTGCCACAGAGCTAAAGAAGTTTCTGCGTCTCGCAGTGGTCTGGGCACTAAACTCCGTTCCCATTAGAACCCGGCAAGTGAAGCAGCATCCGGCTTGGCCAGTGCTTGGGAGGGTCAACTTCCTTTCGGCTCGACTACTGTGGTACCTTGTACGCTAATGGGAGCTGGTGCGCGTAAAATCTGTCGTGGCTCCAATGTCCTCCAAGTTGTTAAACGATACCTCTGGGGGTGCCGATTTCAGGGGGTTGGTCCCTCCTCTGGAATGGGTTCAAAATTACGGGTCCACGGGCTAAATCGTACTTCCTCCCACTGGGGCCCTAAAATTGAAAGGCGCACCCCCTCTGCCCATCGCCTCCCTTCGGGAGGGGATCTGGCACCGGTTGTTTGCGGTTGTCAGGGGTCATCAGAAACAGCAGCGAAAGTTTCTGCTGCACAGGCTGCACACGTTATTGGTAGTTAAAGAGATCGATGGCAACGGCTGAACTTTTCCAGCGTTGGACAGTCTATCCAGCTGGTCTTCTATATTGGTATGAAAAGGCTTGGGCGTTAAATGGTTGACGTTGAGTGTAAACGCTCATTAAGATCGTGTTGGGAACTGCCCTATTATAATCGAGTTCTTGTCCCTATATCTTTAGGTGCTGTCCAAAGATTCTGTCACCGTGTCCGTGGACGCTGTTGTTTACTACCGTGTGAGTAATGCCACCGTTGCGATATCAAATATCGCAAATTTCAACTCATCCACCCAGCTGCTGGCTGCTACTACGCTCAGAACTGTGCTGGGGACTAAGAGCCTCTCCGAAATATTGTCTGAGAGAGAACACATCAGCCACGTGATGCAAGTGAGTGTCAAACTAAGTACTATGGTAAAATGTTCTTTGGAGGATGTACTAAGCTTTATATAATAAATACGCAGGATGTTCCAAAAAGGTGGTAACACGCATACAATTCTTTATCGATTTGAGATAAGTGGACAAGGTTAGTTGGAAAAATGTTTAAAATAAGGTCAGAAAAAAGAATACGCTAAGAAAAAATTCTTCTTCTTAATTTTCAAACAGTTACACTTTTTAAATTTGTATACGACCCCGTATAAAAAATTCGCAATTAATAAAATTTTCTCCATACACTAATAAGCTTATGTATAAAATTTGAGAACTACATTCTAAAACTATCAGATATATGAAAATAAATATACACCTGACTTAAACCACACTTTAATGGCTCTCGAAGGAAAAAAAAAAAACTCCCAAAATCACATCGAATGATCGCATTTCAGGGGTCGTACAAAAATTGCGATAGAATTTTTTTTTCCCCTTTAGCAAAAAACTTTTACATTCAAATTCTTGTTTAGCCCCCTATCAACTTTGTGTACATATACTTCTGAGATGTTTTGTAATTTAAGGCTGAAATTTTATACATCACATCGTTACTCTATGAGGCACATTTTATTAACTGGGGACTTTTTTGGACGAGGTTCGTATAAAAATTAAAAAAAATAATGAGATGAATTTTTTTCTTAAAGGAGTCTTATTTTCGACCTTATTTTGAACATTTTTTAAATTTACATTGCCCACTTATCTCTAATAGATAAAGAATTAAAACCCATTGCCACCTTTTTGAGACATATACAGGGTGATTCGTAACTCATATAAAAAACATGCAAGGTATAGTAGAGAGAACAAGACGGTTCGGTATAGTAGAGAGAAATCAGACGGGGCGGAAGCATCGTCTTTATGTACCTGTTACAGTAGAACCTCGATTCATCGTTTTTCATGGGTGCGTACTAAAAAACGACGAATGTGGGAAAACGACAAGCGGGTTAAAGTCAAAATGCGAAGAAAGCAATCTTTATGCATACACTCAATGACTGTATACCAACAAATAGTAATTTGTCACAAAATTATAAAACAAATAAATCGAGGTGATAATTAAATGATACTTATTTTAAAAAAACAGTTATTTTATGTCAGTTAATTAATTATTTAATTTTTTTTTTACTAGGGGCCAATGCCCCCAGACTCGCTACGCTGGCTTTTCGAATGAGGCATTCGGCCCCTAATAAGGCTTATTCGTAAAAAAGACATAATTTCAACAGACAAAACCCGAAGATTGGATCAGATAGAATGTTACTGAGCTACACATTGCTTGGTTCTTGCATGTTCATTAGTACATAAAAATTTAAACTTCACACTACAGTAAACCCCCTCCCCCTCATAACACGGAAGATATTTTGTAATGGGAATCCGTGTTGTACGGGTCCTGAGCTATTCTCCACCTGGAGTGCGGACTCCGCTTATAATCGCTGGAAAAATTATTTGCACTCCTCAGAAACACAATGATATTTAATGTTGCCATTCAAAAGTTATATTAATTAGGAGCTAAAGCATAATAAAATTCAAAACATCTGTTTCAGCTGTATTTTTAATAATGTAAAACCTATTGGTCACCTTGCGAATTTGCCACCCATGGCGATTTTTCATTATTTGGCGACTTGCGTACATGTAAAGTTAATAAAAGCTATGGAACAGATAGGATAACTTGCTACCAATGGCAACTTTTCATTATTTGGCGATTTACACATGCTCACAACCTATAATTACTGTTCATTTAAGGTTACCGGAAAACCGTTATCCATATTTTCATTTACATAATCGTTTGCACATTGGCGTACTTAGCACCACGAATTATACCATCTCGTCGCGCTAGCAAATATCCCTGCTATAATGGCATAGTTAACGCCGCCAAATATTTCTACTGGTAGCAAATAATCCAGCTGGACGAGAACCGGCTTTAAAATAATCTGCATTTTAATTATTTTTCATTTTCAAGATATTAGTTATTCTGTTTTGGAAAAACGAATAATCGCTAATTCTAAACTCCTGTTGTCTAAGCGAACTTACTATTTGAAAATTGTCAACTTTGTGTAACACATTTTGAGTTACTTATTTCATATAGTTTTTATTTTGGCGTGAAATGGGCGTAATTCTAACTCATGTTTGTAAATTTCACGCGATTCTAGGCACTTGGAAACGCTTGGCAACCATTACGTTTATTTTTTCAGTTTTTTATTAATATCTTCTAAAATAATTCGATTTTCGAAATTTAAGTCAGATTAGCAGGTTCCTCGGAATTTTTCGAATCTGTGGGCTCCTTAGTCGAAACTCAAATCCCCACGGTTTAGGAGGAGATAGGCCAACAAGCTTTGACAGCGCCAGCGGCCTTTACTTTTTTTTAGAATAGAGAGAAACAGCAAATTTTCAATATTTACAACATTTTTCTTGACTTTCCATGTAATTTTATGTTTGTACAAAAAAGTTCATACGGTTTCAAATGCTGTTATTGCTTCAGACAAACTTCGTACTAGTGTACTCTCAGCCTCATCGGCATGAACATTATCCTCTACTCCGCCATTATTTTCATTTTTTGCAACATCACACGTTTCTTCCATGTTTAGGATATCGAATGTCTCACCGCCTTGATTAATGGAAATATAATCATTAAATTTCACGCTATGCACATCCTCTGCAACACCACTGTTCATCTGATCATCAATAAACCAAGAGGCAATTACAGTTTGTATGCCGTATGGATTCACTTACTGTTCAATTTCATTTTGGTCTGGAGAAAAATTTTACAACGATGAACGCGGAAAAGTCATTTTTTGGCGAACTATACGTGCGGGTTTGTTTAACGTTATTCAAGTACAATTTGTGCTAGGACTATATAGAAATAAAACGATCAATACGGGAAAACGATGAATGCGGGAACGATAGATCGGGGATTCACTGTAATAATAAAAGTGAACTTTCCGCCATGGCTCTTCAAAAACCAACCGATCTTTCACAGAAAGCACTTTTTATTAAAACTGATTATAAAAGTATGAATTCAATACTGATTACAAGATTGCTTAGTAGAGTGGTTATTAAAGTGATTATTAACAGGTACATGAAGAGGACGTTTCCAACCTCACATTCTTATGTGATTCTGAACCATCTTGGTTCCCTCTACCACAGGGGCGAATTAATGCAAGTTTTTCGGGAGGGGGGCGGTTAGTTAGAAGATTGACATATACATCCATTTTATGGAAGTAAAATAGGATCTTTTACATTAATTTCTTTTTTCTCGGGGGGGGGACGCTCCCCCCTTTAATCCGCCCTTGCTCTACCATCCCTTATATGTTTTTTTTTTTTTTTTTTTTTTTTTTTTTTTTCCCAAGAGTTCTGAATCATCCTGTGTATATGTATATTGTCATGTTTAAAATAACAATATCTTTCTTTCTTTTTCTGTTGCGATTTAATTAATTAACTTATTTTGCCGTTTGTAATAGTAATACACTTACAAAATTTACAAAATATCATCCAATAAAATTGCTTTAAATTCATCGGAATTTTCAATATATATACATTTTTTTTTCAACGTTATAATAATATTTAGATTGTTGTCATTTTATTAAATATGTCACTGCGTACGTTTTGACTATTTTGTTTAAAATCAATATCGCACTCACGACGTATCGAACATTGGTAATTACGTGTTCATATTGAGTTAACTCGATATGGTAGGGCTGAGAGATGTCAAAATATTGTATCATTGATATACCTTTTTGTGCGGACAAATACATAATGGGGACTATACATAATCTGTGTATGCTCATTGTGTACAATATGTATCTATGAATGCATACGCATACATGTGTACAGGTGTCCCAGAAACACTGACCTAGGCTTTTTTTTCACTTACATTTTGATCATATATATGTATAATAAATTACAAAGATACGTAATTATGTTGTTTTCTAGTTAATAATGCTGGTTTTGGTTGCTATCCATCTGCTTATTTCTTTCATAAATACAGGCTCAATTATCTTAACCCTTTAACGCGCAGTGTTCCCGCTCTAGGAACACCAAACTCGGACGTTTTGGCTGTTGCCAGTCACGAAGAATAGATTGGATTTCTATAAAAATAGTTGCGGGTGACATAGCTTCAAGAGAATCCTTTACTTTTTAGCACGCCATTTCCCGTAAAAAAAAAATTGTCACGATTATATTTCACAGTACTGATATCTGCTGCAAAATGGAAGAATGCGAGCACAGCTAGATAGATTGCCCAATGCTGAAAAAAGAGCAGCCGTTGCCATCGCTCGACTTAACTACCAGCAAAATGGCGGACGATCGAAGCGTTCATCGCGTGCCACAGACCTAGAGACCCCTTTTTTGACGACAGCTGGCTGTGCCGCACAGATCAATGGTGTTCAAATGCTCATTGCGTATATTCAAAATAAAGTGAGATATGCAGTTACATACGCTAGTCCTCGAATTTCTTATGAAGATAAATTAGACGCTATATTCCAAACGTTACTGAAGGAGGATGATTGTAAGACTGTTTTTGTTATAGGAGATTTTAACATAGAATTAAGTTCCGATCAAGGATCCGATTTCATAACTGAAATGGATACTAGATTTTCCATTACTCACTAATCCAAAACATTTCACCACTGGAGGCGAAACAACAATGGATGCAGTTTTCAGCAAAAAATTATGCGAACAGGAGTCTATATGATCACTTACAGTTATCATTTTCCTCTATATGGCAGAATTGATTGAATAGATTTTTAAAAAAATCTGAAATTCTTCCAGCCGAGTGCGTATATAAAATCTGGAAGAATTTTAGATTTCTTCTTTTTTTCTTATTATTTTTTATAAGCACATGCCAATTATGTATGACTCGCTCGGTATCTGATAGGGCTGTTAAACATCGCTGTCTTGCAAGTGAGCTTAAATTATTGTACATAAAAAGAATTGTCGCAGAGTTCTGTAGGATTAAGTGAACAAAGGCCAAATCCTCTTAGTTTTCAATAGTTATGACTGAGATAATAAATATTCATTCTGGCATTTTAACTTAAGTATAATATAATCATCTATATGTAATCATATTACGTCAACATCATTGTATAAATCATATTTATAAGTTATAAAATGAAAGATATTAGCATAAGAAGAATGAAATCAGGTTATATCTCTACACAGCGGAGTTTTAGAAGCAGTAAACCTTTAGCTTATTCTAGTCGCCACGTTTCCATAGAAACTAACTGATGTATAGGCAAAGCCGAAAATAATCTGTCCTCATTATTGCAAATAATTTGGATTTTTTTCTGTTCTAAATCAGCTTTCATCACGAAAGTTGAAACACGTTTTCTTCCTTTTTTTATATTGAGTTACAGGCATTATGTGGTAAAATTAATTATTTGTATTTAATGAGATCTTTTGCAGTTTAATTTGTTTTCTTTTTGGCATGTTTTATCCTTTTACACCCCTTTGTGATTTGTGAATTAGAAAGGAAAGTTATAGTTTTTATAAAACACGTCTGCTGCAAAATCAAACTCAATAACTTTAAGTATCTCTTCCAGAACTCTATTTCTAAACTGTTCTTTGCGCCTAGTGTGACGCCTCAGAAAGCATTTAAGGGATACTTGGCATCATATTTTCAGTACGTGTTTCAATTAAAAATGATATGCATGGAAAAAAATAATAGTGCAATTTGCATTAAAATTGCCAATCATTCAAATTGTCTTATAAAATCCACAATTTCCGATGAAAGTTTATGAAAATTTGGAAATGTTATATCAGTCAGCGTTTTAAACATCAAGAATACTTTCATGAAAATCGATTGAAGAGCATCAGAGTTATTGAATGTTTAACTCAAAAATCGACCTTCTGTAATATATATATATATATATTTCTTTATTTCTTTGTAAAGAGAAAAGCCGTTCAAATTAAAAAAATTTCATCCAACCAGTTACGCTGATCCCCGACTCATTGATTTAATGACTCTATAACAATTCCAGTTGAACTCTTTGAAGATAAAGAATAGATTAAAAGGCTTTACTTTCTAAAAACGTAATAAAATCTAAACTGTTTGTAAGACCTGATTGAAATTTTTCCTATGTATAAAAAATATAGAAAACAATCTGTGCTACTTTAAAAATCTGAAAATCCACCCGTTCCCTGATTTTTAAGCATTTTTCCCTACCTTCAGCTCCATTTTATTTCCGAGAGTAAAAAATGTGAATCATTTGTTTGACAAAATTAGGTGTCGCAGTCGACATTGACATCATATTGAAGTCGCGGTCATCAAGCTTTGAAGGGAAAATTGCGGTTACAATTCTTTTAAAATATTGGTTTTTCCAGATTACTCAGTTTAATATTTTTCACAAATGAAATGATTTCCCTTGCATGAAACATTGATGTAAGGGGGGCTGTCCCCATAAAAAAGTTCCGCATGTTTCCATAAGAGCATGAAATTCCGATTCGGGGTATAGTAATTGAATATGAAGTTAATTTATTTTAAGTGGACGAAGATTAAATGTACTGAGTGTAGACATATTTTTGTCAAATGTTTTTTTCTAACGCCTATTGTAACTGCCTCCTTATCTTCTATAGTACGTTTAGGAGAAGAAAAGTTGAATTGTGAAACTAACATGTAAAGATGGAAAGGTATACAGTAATTGGAAAATGGAAAGCTATACAGCACAACCTGCTAAAGTGACCACCTTGGAAAAAGGACCATCTGTCTATACAATTTCACTTTCGAACCACCATGATTTCGGCCTTTGTAAAGTGACCAGTTTTGTACTTCCCGAAAGTGGTCACATTTGACAGGTTCCCCTGTATATGGAAATGTCGTGCAATTTTGCATTAAAATTGCGAAAGTTATTAAATATTTCAACCAATTAAAATTTATCTTGTACAATGCACAATTTTCGATAAAAAATTTGGAAACGCTAGATCATTAGACGTTTTGAACACCATGAAAAATTTCATGAAAATCGATTAAAAACATCGGATATATTTAAAGCATTAATCAGAAATTGTCTATGTATATATATATAAACAGAAAAGTCGTTAGAATACAAAAAAAACTCATACTTTTTAGAAAAAAATGCACATTTACATGTACAGGTTCCCCTGTAAATGGAAATGTGCGAAAAAATTAAATATTTCAACCAATTAAAAAGTTATCTTGTAAAATCTACAATTTTCGATGGAAATTTTGAAAATGTTAGATTATTAGACGTTTTGAAGACCATGAAAAATTTCATGAAAATTTATTGAAAAACATCAGATATATTTAATGCATTAATCAAAAATTGTCTTTTTATTTAAAAAAATCCTGAACAGAAAATCGTCCGATTTTTTTTAAAACTCATACTTTTAGAAAAAAAATGTATATTTACATGTACAGGTTCCCCTGTAAATCGAAATGTCGTGCGATTTTGCATTAAAATTGAAAGAGTTATTAAATATTTCATCCAATTAAAAAGTTATCTTGTAAAATACACAATTTTCAATGAAAATTTGGAAACGTTAGATCATTTTGCGTTTTGAAGACCATGAGAAACGGCTAGGTCTACAGGCAGATCCCGGTCATGCCTGTAGACCTAGCCGTTCGTAGTTTTCCGTGGTTTTCTCCGAAACTTCGCGTAATTATGGGCTAGGATCCCTTAGAAAGTCCCCCACGGAGGGCATTCCTCCTACAGATCTGGGACCCTAGTGCAGTCAGTCGACCTTAATCTACATCTTTCGGAAGCGGATGTTGTGAGCTATAGCTTTCACTACAGGGTGACGAAAAACTCCGTTAGAGCGGTTTTTATCAATAATTAAAAACGTTGTTAAAACTTTAAAATTCTGAGTCTCAGGTGCACATTATCGAATAGACTTACTTGTTCAAGTTTTCAGAGTTCTGCGTGTTGGGGCTTTGTCTGGAGACCGCGCGTATAGATACAAACATTCACTTTTATTGTAATGTATCAGTTTTAAATAGCAAAATATTAAATTTTATTAAAATCTGCCTTTTCTATAAGTGTGGGGTAAAATGGGTAATAGATTAAAAAAGAGTCAAGAAAATTAATACAGTTTGTCAAATTTTACTTATTTCCTATCATGACTTACAAATTATTTCAGTTTAAAAATATTATGGCCAGGGCTATTAAAGTTTTACATAAACATTGAATTCCGACATCTGGCTGGTGAAGGCTGGGTGGGATAAAATAAGTAGGTATTTCTTTTTGAATAAAAATATAAAGATTGTTTTTAATTGATTTTTCTGTTTTAGTTTATATTTTCTAAAATTTTCTCACTTTTACTTTGGCCCCGCCGTTTATTTCGGATTTCGGTTATTCCGGACAATTTCAATCCGACCCGATGTGACCGGAATAAGCAGCGACCACTGTATTTAATTATTCATAATGTTTATTTTCTGTAGGCAAGTCTTGACGAAGCAACTACTAACTGGGGTGTCAAAGTTGAAAGAGTTGAAATGTAAGTTTATACAGTTATTTAAAAAAAAAATTCTGAACTTGTAGTTTATAATATTGTTATGAATTACAAATTTATATCTTTTAAGTTTTAACAAAGCCCCATTTTCTGTCACTTTGTGTTATTTCGTATCTTAATAATCACCTTTTATTCAGATATCATACTTTAAAAAAAAGAAGTAAAATAAAATCATTTGAAATATATGTTAAACCCAATTTTTAAATATTCACTTTATTTGCTGGTGGATAAACTCTAAACTCTCAATGGTGTCAGAAACGACTGTTAAACTTTTTGTGGGAAAGTGTTTAAATACACTAATTTCCATTTAATTGAAACATGAGAACTTTAAGCGTTCTTAAAATAAAACCCTACAGACTAATTTATATTATTCTTTTTAGTATTCTATGTCTGAGCTATAAATGGAAGGATTTTTCATTGGAAATGTGCTGTCACAAAACTTATTAAATTTTAAATTTATTTCGTTGAAATTCATACAAGGACTTTGATATTTTCTTTAAAAACTATATTGATTATAATTTATTTTGAATGTTTGGCGTATTACTTTACTACGTAAACTATAAATGCAGTACATTGTACAGCATGTCAATGTTTAAGTTGACGGGCATTTAGCTCCGCAACCGTTGGTCTTGCATGCATACTTTCAGTTACAAAAATGATCAAAATTTGATACAGAGTGGAGTAATTAACCCCCCTCCAATTAATTAATTAATTAATTAATAAAATAAAATAACATAAACAAATAAAGCAAATAAATACGACTTCTGCAGTTTTATGAATTGTGAATGACGTAGATTTTGTGCCACAGCATTTCAATCTTGCACAATTTTTAGTAAAGGATGTCACATTTTTCTGCCATAAAAAAATCCCGGTTAGTTTTCTAACGGAGTAATATTATAACTTGCAAGGTCGCTGAATTTTTCTATACATAATACAGTCATGGAGAAAAGTAATCCTGCTTAAACAAATTTTCTCTGTAAGTTTCAAAATGGAAACGAACATTCATAAGGAAGAAAAAAGAATATAATTAAAACTTTCTCTTGTATTCATGGGCCAATAATTTTAGCACCACTTATTTATTTATTTATTTTTGCCATTTATCAGCCCTGGGAAAAGCTTCAGAATGCAAATTAATTTCTCTATTTATCGTACAATAGCTAATAAAACAAAATCTCACTCTAAAGCAATGTAATTTTGGGGAGGGGTAATTTAATGAAAACAATGGCGCAATGGGTTTCCCCAAAGTAATTTCTTTTTTCTTCTGGGGGGGGGGGAGAAGGCTGAATCCTTCTATCCCCTCCCCTCGTTCGGCCACTGTCCTCAAACCAGTGAAAAGAATTCACTATTGTATTTTGCATGCAATCAACCGTTTCGTTTATTTTATATTTCTATATTGATGTATTTTACGGAGTGTTTTGAGAAATTCTGATTTTTTCGATAGCTGCAATATAATCTAAGGTATTTTTTTGTACAGTATGTTGGTTACATTTGGTTTTATCTTGAATATTGCACTTTGCATCTTACAGTAAAGATGTGAGTCTACCAAAGCAAATGCAGAGAGCTATGGCAGCTGAAGCAGAAGCTTCCAGAGAAGCCAGGGCAAAAGTAAGCCTATTATTTAGTATTATTTTTAAAGGATTAAATTTATTTTGTTTTTCAAACCTCCCATTTTTCAATAAATACTAGGATTTTTAATATATATCCCGTGATTTTCTTTCTTTTTGTGAAAATTAATGCTAGCCACACTTTTTTCTTCCTATCTTGAGGGATGAGCGCGAGACGAAAAATCTGGCTGTCTAGTCCCTGTATATAAAAAAAATCTGAAAAATCAAGTTTTCGAGATATTTAAGAAATTTGAAAATTTAACCTTGTCTCTCACGCAACGTTTGACCAGGACTTGAGAAGTTTACTGGATTGCTACATAGCAGTCGAATTAGAAACCTGAAATAAAAAAATCAAAAAGCTTATAGATATTTTTAAAAAAGCACATTTCATGCTTGATTGTAATTTTTATTTTGTTAGGTTATTGCTGCTGAAGGTGAACAGAAAGCTTCCCGAGCTCTCAAAGAAGCCGCTGACATTATTGCTGAATCACCTGGTGCACTGCAACTGCGTTATCTCCAGACTTTGACGTCCATTGCAGCGGAAAAGAACTCTACGGTCGTGTTCCCCCTGCCGATGGAACTTCTTAGGGGACTGGGACTCAAATAGAATGACATATCTGTGTATTTTTCTTCAGTTAACACTTTAATGCGCGGTGGTCGCTCCGTGAAACCACCTCTTTCCAACTCTGCTACTCGCAAAAAAATGGGGTTAAATGATCCCAAAGCCGAAAAAGTACATCCGTTGCCATCTATCAAATTCACTACCAGCTCCATGGCGATTCATTGAATTGCTCATCGCGTGCTACAGAGCTAAAGTCCTTATTTGACACAGTCGTCTGTGTGCGCGTTATGAGACAGCCGGCTGTCTCATAAAAGGACTTTAGCTCTGTAGCACGCGATGAGCGACTCGATCAACCGCCATGGAGCTGGTAGTTAACTCGAGAGATGGCAACGGGTGTACTCTTTCAACTGTGGGCACTATATAAAGTTGTTCTTATTTATATAGGTGTGAAAAAGCTTGCGCGTTAAAGGGTTAGGAAATATGACTGGTGGTAGAAAATTACGTGCGTCTGTTTATTTAAATTCTGCACATTTGAAGGTAAAAGAAGACTTCTGTAACGACGGGGGCAGCTTTTTAAAATTTTCCAAGTGTGCTTTATTAATACTGTTGTTCTTTGAGAAATGCTTCATAGTTTGTAAAAATAGCCGTGTACGTGTGTGAATGTCAGTGTAAATAAACTATTTATCATCTTTTGTACAATTTTTATTTGGATATTTAATTTGTTTTCTTTTTATAAGAGTGGTTTTTCTCCGAAACTTCGCGAATATACGGGTTAGGACCCTTTAGAAAGACAACCACGGAGGGCACCGACCCCCCTCGGCCTGGATCCCTGGTATAGATAATTGGCAGTAATCCCACAAATTACATCAAATCAAATCGTTCTATATGAAGACACAAGGAAAAACGAAAGAAAAAAAAAAGCACACGCAATTTTTAAGAGCGTAATAAAGCCACTCCCACTGAAAACTTTGCCTACGAAAGGCTTTTTATGCAAAAAAAAACTTGCTAAAGCTATTAAGCCTTATTCAAAACCATCATCTTGTTCACTCCCAAATCCCCATCCTCCATTAAAAAAAAAAAGAATTTTTTTTAAAGAAATACTGAATAACAGACTATGTTTTGCTTTTATTTTTTTCTTTTATACGTCTTTAGAGATACAGATACTCACCAGTTGAATACTGTGGTTTTTTTTAAACATTGAGTCTCTTGTAAATTGATTAGGATTGTATATTGTCATCAGGGATGAGAATCTACATCCCTGATAACAATACATTGTCAATCCCTGACTGTCATCAGGGAGGAGAGGAAAAACGAGGAAAAGTGCCCGAGCTTGAATTTAACCTTTAAAAAATTTTGATGCATGTCTCACCAGTTAAACATTGTAATTTTTTTTTCCAACCATTGAGTCAGCCTATTGTAAATTTATTCTCACAGAATACTTTCATCGGGAATGAGAATGCACAAAGACGAAAAAAGAGGAAACGTACGTGATCTTGAATTTAACTATTAAAAATTTTTGATGCACGTCTCACCAGTTAAACATTGTATTTTTTTTCCAACCATTGAGTCAGCCTATTGTAAATTGATTCTCACAGAATACTTTCATCTGGAATGAGAATGCACAAAGACGAAAAAAGAGGAAACGTACGTGAGCTTGAATTTAACCATTAAAAAATTTTAAAGCACATCTCACCAGTTAAACAATGTAATTTTTTTCCCGACCATTGAGTCAGCCTGTTGTAAATTGATTGTCACAGAATACTTTCATCTGCAATGAGAATGCACAGAGGAAAAGTACATGAGCTTAACCATTAAATTTTGACGCGCATCGCAGAACTGTTACCGCTATGTTTTAACCACAAACCAACTATTTATTTCGAACAAAACGATACGCAAGCACTTATTTATAAATGCACTTATTTATAAACAATTTAATGCAGTTTTAGACTGAGAACATTCAATGAAAAAAATATACACTAGCTTTATTTAAAAATAGGATTTTAAGCAACCTTATAAAATCCAAAGTCAAGACAAATCATGAATTTCAGACGATTTTATGTAGCATTACATAATAACATAAAACGAATGATTCTGGAGTCCAATCTTATTTTTATGTGGAACACCTCCATCAGAAATACAGTAAAAATCACACATATGCATCAGGGTTTACTTTATCCCATGGTTTCAAAAATAAGCATTCAAATGGTTAGAATTTTTAAAAAGGAAATTTCCTTGTATAATTTGAAAGCGAATTGTTCTTTTTATAAATGTTCCTAAATATTTTTCAAATTAAAATTTTAAAATCTTGTTGGTCCTTACCTTGACAGTAATTTGGTAAAAAGAGGTGGAAACAAGCCAGAGACAAAAATGATCCCACTTCCGTTGTAAACTGCCAGAAAATATAACTGGAACAATTTGTAATTTTTTAATTAAAAAATGAAAAGAATTAAATTTTTTGTAGTAAAAAAATAACTGCATACGAGAATAAAATGAAATGTAGATGCAGGAATTTATCTTATTTTTAAAATTGTGGTGGGAAAAAAGACACACAAATCAATAACTATACTATAGGGGAGAGGGAGAAATACTTTTCTGTTTAATTGCAGTAACAAAAATGCCTTAATTTTATTTAAAAATAAATATTAAATTCTGTGTTTGTTTTTTACTTAATAGGAAATAAAGGACATACTTTTCCATTCTGTCAAACTTGTGCAAATCCACATTATTTTAAAATCAAAGAAATAGTGCGACGATTTCTTAAATATTGTATTTAAAAATTCAGATGCATTTAAAATTCGATAAATTTATAAAAATAAGTCAAAATAAAAATTCGTGTATTTTATAACTGCATTAGAGGCATGGATAAAGGAAAACTTAAGGAAAACATCCATTTACCAAAAGAATACAAAAAGATTGAACTTGAGATTGCAGCTATGAAATATGAAACGTGTCCATGATTATAAAATCCCCGTGTCATTATTTTTTTTTAAGCAAACAATAATTAAAACGCAGAATTTCGCAGATCCACTGAAGATTCTATCCTTGTATCATTTAGTTTAAAGGCATATCTGATCCTTAAAAAGTAAAATTTTAATATTCTCATTAAACATTATAAAAATATACAAACACCTTTAACATCCTGTTATAAGTTTCATCATCGCATATCGTAACTTCCTCTTACGTACACTTTTTTTTATGAATAAAATGTAGAAGCTGTCAGATAAAAGTGGCTGGGTTATGTAAGACCGAGAAGGATACTTAACATAAATAATTTAATAAACCTTTAAAATATCATAATTTAATAAATAAATAAATTCTATGGACATTGGTTAAGTTATAATTACTGATTGTAAGTATTTTTACAAAAGGATGAAGCTCTACCTAGAGAATGAACGAAAATTTCATAACATGTTAATAATTTATGATTGTAAGATAGTGTGATTGTATTTATGATTGTATGATCTTCCCTTTACCCAGGGATGTGCCAGCTGCTCCAATTGCTTCAAAATGTGCCAAATCAAACCCGATGTGCCAATCTGCTACAAAAAGATTGTTTTTAGACATTTTTGCTCCAAATTCATCAAAACTGCTACATTTTAAATTTTTCCATGTATGTTTAAACGTGTGTAAATCTCCCGAATTTTTACAAAAGTCATAACACATTCGAAGCTTTACAAAAGTCATAACACATTCTCGTTTCAATCTTTCTCTATTAATCTTAAAAATGAATATCTTTTCTTTGGCATTCGTTTGTTTAAAACCTCCAATGCCTTAAGAGTAAAAATTGACCTCTGTTTTAAATTTAATTTTATATAAATTTGTAATTTTTTGTTACCAAATTTTTTATTAGCTGCTGATGGTAGTTAATATAGTTTAGTAAATATTGTATTTTTGATTTAAAATAGATATTTTGTATAGCAATGTATAAATAACTGAAATTTTTTATTTCATAAGCTTCTGACTTCATAAGCTTCGGGACAGCCCCCCCCCCAAAAAAAAAAACTGGTTTTTGTTATAAGCTATGAGTTTTTAAGAACCTTAATTTTCATTTTTTTGATTGGCATTCTTTAATGACTTTTCTCTTTCCCTCCAAAAATAAATTTTGTATTTCAAAATTGACATTCTTATGCTCCAAAAGTGATCTTTTCTTACTCCAAATTGCTCCACTAATCTGTTTTTCTTGCTCCAAATTGCTCCAAAAATGTCTTTTTCTTGCTCCACAAATTGCTCCAAAATTTAATTTCAGCTGGCACATCCCTGCTTTACCTCAGAATATGTGAAAATGGTTATGAATGTTATGTATAATAAAATGAACAATAAATGCTACTACAATGACTGTAAGTTTATTTACAGAATAGATAACAAATAAACATTTTTCTGAACACGTTTGGAATTGGCAGTGATGTTTTTGACTGTACACCTAGGTGTACTATATAAAAAAGCAATAAAGTTCTCTTTCAGAATGACATGAAAGAAAATGAAAAAATATATAAATAAAAATAAATTATTTTGTTCAGAATCAAGGAAAAACAATGATTGCTGTAAACTTTTGTAACGTTAATTAAAAGCACAATAAAAGTGATAGTAGTACTGAAAAACATTAGAAGTACTGAAAGGTGCTTTAGAATATCACAAAGAAAACTACTTACAAAATAGGCAAAAGATACATATTGTGAGCATTTTGCTTATTTCTAAAATACTGTTTAAATTATTAACAATTTGAAATGGCATAGTAAAATTCTCATGTCGAAATTAATTCTGAAATTCATTTCATTTAAATTGTAATATAAATAATAGTATATATACAAATTTATTCATAATTGCTTATAAATATATTTTTAATTAAACTATTTTATTTATCCTTTGTTACATCTACTTCAGAATAATCATAATTTTAATAATACTTATTATAAATGTTTCAAGAGACATTTTCATAATACATTTTTTAAACATTAAACATTTAAAGATTCGTCTTCATGATCCAATTAGATTTAATTATAGTTGCTTGTAAAAATAATACCTCAAATTATTGGGAAAGGATAATATTTCCAGTCAGTATCAAGCTGACTATATAAGTACATACATAGTATTTTCACTCATAAATTAGAGTAAAAATAAATCGTGTTAAAAGAAATGTATCAAAAATGTTATTCTGCAAAGGAAATCTTTACCGCTTTTCAACATTTCATGTAATGATATGCATATATAAATATTGATGATGATACTATCTTTGATAGATGAAAATTCAAATGAAAAGATCTGCTTGAAAAAAAAAAAAAAAAAAAGAAAATAGCAATGCACAACATTATTGCTTACTATAAGCTTTACAATGTTTTTTTTTCTTAAGTAGTCATAACACGTTATATTTTACTAATATGCTTCTTTTTTCCACACAAGTTTAGTATAAAACAACCTTAATTTTGAATAATTAATATATAACAGAGCCTCTTAAAAAATTAAATCGGTATTTTACTTATTGGTACTTTCACTTAATTTTTGTTAAAAGGCTTTTACAAAGTTTTGGGTATTCAAAATCTCCTATGCTTAAAATCATCTGATGAAACTTTAAAGTACAATATGCATGATATACACAACTTTAATTATTTTGCCTGCAGCTGAAGCTTTGGTCAAGATATGTAAATGCATTTTATTTCCAGCAGTGTGGTTGACGTTCATTAACTAAAGCACAAAGGTCCTATTTCAAATCCAAATCCTTGATCAAGGGATCCATAATCTTTTGGCATGAAATCAACAAGAGGTAGCCTGTTCATTTTTGTTGTCCTAACTTCGAATACAGATTTGCTTGATCCATTTTTAGTCTGAAAGAAACAAAAAACACAGACTTACTACACCACTCCACAAACTAAGATAAGCAAAATCCACACAGTATTTTACATAACTTACTCATGTGTGGCTATTGTTTGTCTATCTGCTATGTAAATCTGCACAATTAGGCGTAGGCAGGTAGGCTTTAAAATGTACGCAGGCATCAAAGAAGATATAGAAAAAAAATTAGCGGTTTTAAAATTGTAAAAATATACCTTTTCGAGATTTTTAATGATTTTCTTCAATTTTCAACTCCGAAAGAAAATGTTTCGGATACCTTGAAATCAAACAGCTTCAGATTTTTTCATACATGCACAAATTATACATAAGAAATTTGCTGAAGTACCCGTTCTTCGCATGGGAATGAGACATGTTATTTTTCATTTAAAACACAAATGCAGAGAATGTTACATTGATAATAAAAAAAGGAAGACTCAAAAAATATTTTACTATTTGCTATTTATATGTGAACAGTTTGTTTATAAAGTCTCTGAAAAACATTTTCTCCCTTAAAATTTAACTTTGAAGATATATATTTTATTTATATTGGTTTGTTTATATTTGTTTTCTAATTTTTGTATAATTTGAAACTTTATCTAACGGCGATACTGCTCACTACTTCATACATTTTGTTTAGGCATTTCAATGTATGTTTTTCCTGAAATAAGCTAGATTAAAAAATTATTTTGCTTATTATGACAGGATTCTGAATTATCGTTTATTTATTAAAACAGAGCTGTAGATGCAGAACAATATATACTTATGAAATTTGAACGGTGTAGAAGGAGATACGGCACAGCATCTACTCGCGAGTTTCAGCAAAACGAATACAGCGAAATATTCTCTACTTTTAAATATCTAAATGCATACCAATTTTCATAGCGATCAATTGAACGGTCAAGAACCTGATACGCTGCAGCGCCATACAGTTTCGAGTTATAGCAAAATAGATTAATAAAATATTCTGCGTGTTCAAATATGTATGTATACCAATTTTTATAGCGATCGGTTGAACGATTAAGAAGTTTATGCACTGCGGCGCCATCTAGTGGTGAATTAAAGTAACAATGTGCTGCAGTGCCATCTATAGGTGAGTTACACCCAAATGAATAGTAAGAGAATATTCTCTGTATTCAGATATCCGCGTGTACCAATTTTCATCGCAATCGTTTGAACGGTACAGAATTTGAAGTTCTGCAGCACCACCTAGTGGTGAGTTAAACTAAAATGGATAACAACTGATAACAGATCTTCTCTATGAAAAAAGACTCAGGTATACCAAATTTCATCGTGATCGGTCAAACGGTATCAGGGTTTATTGATAATTACATGTATACCAACATTCAAATTTATATACAGAGAGAGATGCATGATTTGCCCACGTAAATGAGATAAAAAAAGTGGACATGTGCAATTGCAGTAGAAAGATTGCAACTATAGCAGAGCTACCAAACAGGGATATGAAGGGCAGTATGAGGAATTCACTGCATATAGCTTTCTACAGTGAAACCTGATCACTGCGGAGGAACTTTATAGTAGTCTTGCTAAACAGTGGATGCGTCCAGATCGGAACAATCCATTCCGAGCGCCGAACTTGATTGATTTCCTGTCCTAAGGGAGCACAATCAATTCAACACAATACTGATGCACGCTGTCGAAACTAGAAAACGCAAACGTCAAGGCCTTCTCACACAAGTGATTTTACTTCATGACAATGTCCGCCCACACGTCTTCTGTGAAATCCAGACGAACTTACACGCAAATTAGGTTGGGAAGTGTTGGAAACACCCGTTGTATAGTCCGGATTTGTCGCACAGTGACTTCAACATCTTTGGATCACGTAGGAGAGCATTAGAGGGCAAAACATTTCCATTGGACGATGAAATGAAAGAACCTGTGCAGGATTTCAAGAATCAACCAAGATCTTTCTGCAGCAAAGGCATATACTTTTTGCCAAAACGATGGTACATGCGTCATCACTCCCATGGCGATTTCAGCCACACTATGTTCGAATGGATAAGACATTGAACATGGCAGACGGCTAAAGTATGAAGGTCCCACGTTCGGATCTATGGCGCAGTTATCAATCTAACGGTCTGGAAGTTTGGTCGGTTTTCTCCAGATCTTACATGAATACACCTTTGAACCTCTTAAACAGCCTTTCGGCCAAGGCATTCCTCTTCCCGTTCAGATAACCTTTGTGCAAGTTGGCCCTTTTCGCGGCTTTAAAATTGTAAAAAACAACCTTCTAAATAGATATTACAATCGGATACGGCCAGATATCTTATCAATCCGGTCAGATTCGGAACGGATCTGGTCGAATTGGCCACATGAAAACAATTTTTCTTTCGTTCCAAAATTAGTTGCAAAAAAGATGTTTAAGTGAGTGTATCATACAGTTTATAAAAAAGACAGTTTATTTCTTAGAAAATCAACTTATTATCAACACTTATCAACTTATTAACAACTTACTATAGTTAAGCAACAATTACGAAAAAAATGAACAATGAAAATCCAGTATCTATAATAACTAGCTTAATTTTAATCTTTATATTATACTAGCTGAAGTACCCATTCTTCGCACGGGAATGAATACGCTTTTTGATATTACGATTTGTGGTGATTACTATTTATTGTAATAAAGAGATATAGCAAAATGGATATCGCATTAGATTCTGTTCAATAACCATGCATACCGAATTTCAAGGCAATCGTTTGTACGGTGCAGAAGGCCATGCGGCGTAGCGCAATCTAGTGGCGAGTTTTAGAAAAACGGATACGGCGAAAATATTCTTCGCATTCAGATATCGATGAATACGAAATTTCAGGACGATCGGCTGGACAGCCCTGAAGTTCATGTGTTGACGCGACATCTAACGCGAAACTCTTCCCCGTGTTCAAATATCTATGTATACCTATTTTCATAGCGATCAGTTGCACAGTCAAGAAGTGATACACTGAAGCGCGATCTAGTGGTTAATTAAAGTAATGATTTGCTACAGTGCCGTCAAGTGGCGAGTTATAGCAAAATGGATAACGCCAAAATATTCTCATTGTTCAAATAGCTATGTATACTGATTTTCATAGCGACCGTTTGAATGGTTAAGAATTTGACCTGCTGCAGCGTCATCTAGTGGCGAGTTAAAATAATAATGCATTGCAGTGCCCTCTAGTGTTGAGTAACATCAAAAGGAACACAGACTATATTCTTCGTGCTGAAATGTGTAAGTATAAGAAATTTTATGCCGATCGGTCGAACGGTATAGAAGTTGATGCGTTGCAGTGCCATTTAACGGCAAATTGCAGCAAAATGGATACTGAAAAATATTCTCCGTGTTCTAATATCCGCGTGTACCAAATTTCATCGAAAGCGGTTGGACGATATTCGCATAGAAACGGCTAAACGGAATAGAATTCGACGTTCTGCTGCGCCACCTGGTGGCAATTTAGAGGAAAACGGATAGCATAAAAAGCTACTCCATGATAAAAGACTTAGATGAACCAAGTTTCATGGTGCAACGGTGCTGGAGTTTTTCAACCTCATGCACACATACCAACATTCATTTTTATCTATAACCAGTGTTATTATATATCCCAGTCTCAAATCCAGTTTCAAATCTACCTCGCCAAAGTGCCAACATACGCCATTTTGCAAGTTTTTTTTTTTCAGGAAATCATTCGAAGCATTGACTTAGCAGCAATCAATAAGGGAAATGGTTCGACCACGAAAAAGTAAAGCAAGCCTTTATTTGAAAAGTGGAATCCCTTAATACAGCCGAATTTTTTAAAATTATCAACTATAACGTGTTTTATTCACCGTTACTCCGGTGTACTAAATGAGAAGATTTCAATTTTCTGAAATTTGGTGGAATTCCCCCAACTTAAATCAATGTACTCAATTGGCGAGAATTCTGAAGTTAGATCGCTTGAAATCCCTTAATACCTGTATTATTTCTTCACGGATCATTAAAATTTAACGCTGTATTCTAATAAAACCTTTGCACTTGTTTTCAAAAATCTATTTCCGTAAGCTCTCAATAAATTGCGCCAAGCCGAAAACTGTGCAAACCGCTAGAACTCACTTACTCAAAATCGATATTTCAGCCACTTTATTTTTTCGCCGAACTAAAAAATTTTACACATTAGCCTCGGAAATCTTATTCTTATTGTTTTGCGTATAAAAAATTTCATTCCTGCTGTGATTTCCCATGCAAACGATATTATAATTAAAAAAAAATAACCTTACGAATATAAACTAATAAAAAAAAATCATTATTATTCTTTTATTTTTACTTTGAGAATTTAAAACATTTTATTCGGCAAAATCGCCACACATGGCAACCACGATCCTTATTTCACACTTTTTTCACTACAATTACGGAAAGGGGTTACAATTATGGAAAGCTTTTTGCGTGGAGAGCGTAAAAAATCTCTTAAATTCCGGGAACGGGTGGACTTTCCAAGTTTTAAAGTGGACTACGATTTATTCTATATTATTTTACATATCTGTGCTAAACTTCAGGCCGATAGATCCATTTTTGTGGATTTGTATACGAATCAAATCCACAATCAAAAACAGAATTTCATTTTTATTTATATAAGATTATATAACACTATATCTAGGTTGTTATATATTATGTATTATTATTTTTGTCAGATATAATATAATAGCAAAAAATTACTTGGAATCAAAACAAAGCAATGGATTTCAATGAAATAGTATTTGCGTTATTATATACTATATAATAATACACTTATAATTATATTTAATTATAAATATTATATTTAATAGTTTAAGTTCGGTCTTTGCAGTCAGTTTTGAATTTACAAATGTGATTAATGAAAATTATCTTCTTAATTTGCGTTACATTATATAAGGTTCTTAACCGAACTTAATCAACTAAGTTCACAATAATTATGTAATTTCGTCACAGTCTTATAAGAATGATAAGAATGATGACAGTTATCATAGATCTGTTTAATGAAGGGCACAATTATCACAAGATCGAGTATTTTTCAATAAACTTTCTTTAATAATTTTGGGTTTATCGATTATAAAAAATTCAAGTTTGGTTTTTAAAAAAGGATCGTAGGAAACAAATAGTGTTGATCGTGTCAGCTGTCAATCGACTTTTCAGACAGTTACAAATATAGCCAGCGGCTGTAAAGGCCTTTTCATCTTCTACACATATCGGTTTTATTGTCAACAAATAGTCATGAATATAAAACAAGTATTGGCCTTGAACTCCTTCATTTTCATTTGCAGTCCTTCCGGATCCGGTAAATTGGTACCGGATTCGGTAAACGTCTAATGATGCGGTATCCGCCGGATTACCAGATCCGTTTTTCCGGATTGCAACCCCTACTTCTAAAGTTTCACGGGACACCTTATGTAGTCCGAATTTAAAGAAATAGAGACTAAGGAAGCGATATGTTTTTCGCGGAGCAATTGCTCCCTTCGCAACGAGCGCAGTTTAGAAAATCTGCATTAGACCAATGAACGTGAAACATCCTTACTAATATTATAAATGCGAATGTGAGTTTGTTTATGACGCTTTCACGCCTAAACCGCTGAATTGATTAGGATGAATTTTGGTTTAGATATAAATGGGAACCCTGGAGAAGGTTATAGGCTACTTAGAATTTTAGATTTTTAATTACTTTTTTAATTATTAATTAAAAACCGTTTTTACGTTGCCATGCTTGGCGAGTTTCGCCCGTATCAAATGATTCATGTTTTGAACTAAACAAGAATGCTATTACATCAATAAATAAGCGCGTGCATCTGAAATTAAATACCACGGAAATTATGCCAGTTTTATGCCAAATCTATCTATCTATAATAATAAAAATGAATGTTCTCCAGGTACACAATGTTATGTCTATGGCGAAGAATTGCCAGTTTTGGCGAGTTATCGCCAAGTTTGTCGTCAAAAAATAAGTCTCCAAGACTGAACTCTATTTGGCAATATCTGCTATATTTTGCGAGAATTTGTCCAAAACCTTTTAATTTGGAATGGGATTCATTTCTCTTTATGGTGAAGTAATTCCACCATAAAGTCGGTTTTCATTTCTTTTTTTAAAATAATACTTGCTCTTATTCTAATAAGAATATACCTGGTAAGTTTATTAATATAAATGCAAAATATGGAATCACAAAATGGTTTATTTATCGAAGAAATTAGTAAAATCAGCGGAATTCGAAAAAAAAGAGGGACTTGACCTGCATTCTTCGAGGGACAAATAATTAATCCGCCAAAGGGCACTTCCTGATTTATTTGCATTTTCTGGCGCTGCTGATAAATATCCAATATCAAATATACAACTGAAAAGTTAAAGAAATAAGCGATAAGGCGCCAAAATAAAGAAGACGTTTAAAACTGCAACAATGGGGTTAATAAACCACAATGTTATTTCTATGGCAAAAATTTGCACTTTTGCCGTTCCGCCACGCCTAAACCGTTCTTTAGACACCTCAACCAAATTTCTCTACCCGGCCGTTCTCTCAATTTAGTTGACGAAAAAAAAACGCGCTTGAAATTAACATAGGGATAGATGTATTGATATTTCACCTTCGTCGTTCTGCTACGCCCGAACGTTCAACTTTTTCTAATTTTCTCTTTTGATGATATATTTACAGGCCGAGACCTTTCTTCAGACACAACAACCGAGTTTTTACACTCAGCTGTTCTCTCAATTCAGTGGATACAGGAAAAAACATGTTTCAAACCAATAGATAGATAAGTAAATAAGTAAAAAGCAAATAATATTTTAATGCAGTTTCTTTTGTCGCAAACATGTGTTATTCACACATACTTCATTTCTCTCGGGATCTAACTCTAAAGCCGACGCGGACGAAGTCGCGGGTATTAGCTAGTCTTATATAAATCCGAGTATAGAGAATTATAGGTTAATGCAACAATATATTTTTCGCGGAGCACTTGCTGCCTTCGCACGGAGTACAGTTTATGAGACTGTTTTAGACCAGTGAACCTGAAACATATGCAAATCCGAGTCTAGAGAGTTATAGTCTAAGGCAGCGTTATATTTTTCGCGGAGACTTGATACTTTCATACAGAGCAGAGTTTATGAAACTGTGCATTATACAATGAACCTGAAACATGTAAATCCGAGTCTAAAGAATTATAGGCTAAGGCAACGATATATATTTTGCGGAGCACACTTTGCGAGACTCTGCTTTAGACCAGGGATGGGCAAACTACGGTCCGCGGGCCAAATCCGGCCGGCCGGAAGGTTTCATACGGTCTGCGGATAGAATTTTAATTTGCTGGTCCGACGAAAAATAAAAGAAAATACGTATATACTTATATATTATATTTCCATATTAAGAATTATGAAGATGACTTGAAAAAACTGCATTTTGAATTCGAACGCAGATTTCAAGATTTCAGTGCCAATCAAACAGAATTGGATATTTTTACCATGCTTTTCAACGTAAATTGTGAAGCAGTGAGGTCAGATTTGCAGCTTGAATTAATCGAGTTGCAATCTAACAATCATCTCAAGCAGTTGTTTCTAAATATGCCAGAGTTCTACAAATCATTATCGAAAGTAAGTTTCCCAAATTTAATATCTCACGCCCAGAAAATCAGTGCTATGTTTGCTTCATCTTATATATGTGAACAAGTGTTTCCAACTGTGAACCTTAGTAAGAATTCTTTCAGAAGTAGACTGACAGATGAGCATTTAGCCTCGTCCCTTAGAATCAGTACATCTCACTTCGAACCTCAATATAAGAAACTTTTAAAAATGAAATCGCAATTTCATTCATCTCATTAACATATTTAAATTTTAATACTTGTATATTGTTTTTAAAATTTTAGAAAAATTTATTTTGGCCCGCCAAACTTTTTTTTTTTTTCGATTTTTGGCCCGCAACCGAAAAAGTTTGCCCATCCCTGCTTTAGACCAATGAACCTGAAATGTATCTTGTGTAAATCAGAATCTAGAGAATCATAGGCTAAGGCAGTGATATAGCTACTTTTACGCAGAGCACAGTTTATGAAACGCTACTTCAGACCAATGAACCTAAAATTTCTCACATGTGTTTAGAAAAATGTAGAAAAAAATTTCTAGTAGATTTAAAAATTCAAGAAACTATCATCATTCAAATTTTGGAAAATTTTAACACTTTTTAATGGCATCTTCGACATTGCTACACCATTACTTTTCTTATTTTAACTTTTTATGTCCTTTTGTTGTTTGTGTTCTGCCGCAGGCTGCTGCCTGCGGCATAGTTTGTATTTTTATGATTTTAAATAAATGTTTCCCCAGAGGGATTAATGCCGTAAACCCTTGGGTCGGCCCCTCTGGTGGATTTCTTACACTCTTACATTGCTACACCAATTCTTTTAATATTAGACAGACATGTGCAGGAAAATGGCCAGTTAAAAATATCAACCGTTCTAAAAATTTCTGATTTTTCATCGATTTTCAACTCCGAACAGGTTTGCAGAACTTTTTAACCAATCATCTAACATTTTTCATTGATATGCAGAAGGATATTAAATTAAACAAAACTTACAGTCCAAAGACTTTTAGGACTGTGAAATTAAGTTTCACTTTCATGCGAAGAACGTATTTTTCATCAACTTTATATTAGCACTGTACACATTATTAGTACATTTGTTTAACCTCTAATTCACACTAATTAATTTTCTATGTTTCCATAAGTGATTTTCTCATATTTTTAACTATTCTTATTATTATTTCGGGAGCAAGAAGATAATCAAATATGCAAGGCGCATTTTATATTTCAATCCAAAATTTAATCTACGATTATAACAAAGGTTACATATTAACCCACTGACAATGTCAAATTTTCGTTAATAATTTTTGCGGTCAAAACTCTTTCATAGCTTGCGATGTTAGATATGGTGATATACAAAATAAATGCTATCTAACATAATGAAATAAATAGAGTTACCGAAACTAAACACTGACAACGGTTTAACAGCTTTCTTTCACTAGCACTGAATAGCAGAGTATTATCAGAAATGGTCGACAATCCAATATATAATTACCGCGCAGGATCATTTCAGATTTGGACTATAAGAACGGAAAAAAAAATCACTATGCCAAATTCACCACAATATAAATTATTTTAAAAAAATACATACTTTGCATCCATCAAATAAAACAAGTGGTTTCTGTGCTTTAGGACCAAATTCATGTCCATTTTCACCAAGAATTTTGATAGAAAGATCGTAGTTGTTCGCTTCTTGATCAAACCACCCAATGGAATTGGTACATGAATAAGTAAAATTTTGATGTGCTTCTTGACTAAGTAATCTCAAAAATGTAAGCTGGATGGGACCAACAATTTCATAAGTTATCTGAAAAACAAAAAAATCTCATTAAAGAAACTCCACAATAAACAGAAATCAACCCTCAACAGTGGATTACATAGACGAAAGTTTGGAGATAGATAAATTTCTGTATGTGACATTCTGACCATGGGTACCCATAGGAGGCAGGTGACGTTTCTGATTCCCCCCCCCCCTTCCTACGTGATGCAGTTCATCACATATTTTCCATTAGTTCTGATTTTCCTTTCCCTATTCTAAATTTAATGCTCGGTTATTTTTTAATTCTTATCTGTATGCTTAATTCTATTTTAATCTTGCTTTGTAAAATGCTTTGGAGTTTACCATTAAAATATTTTTCTGGCGACCTCATATTGTGCATATGCTTTCCCCCTTATGTTTTACCGCCGGGGCTTCTATAAATTTTCTTGTTACATGTTCTTCTTGCCTATCCCCTGTTGGTGAGCCCACATTTAAATTTTATTACTATTGCGTTATCTCTAACTGTCTATTTTTTTTTTTATATCTGGAAATTTAATTGGAGACCGTTCTTTCTTGCTCCTAACTCTATCGGCAAGTTGGCTTTCTGTGTTCGCACTTGTTTCTGCGTCACTTGATTCTGTTGCCTCAGCCCATGAAGGCATGGATGTTTTTTATTTGTTTCCAGCCACCGTTATAATAGCTTCTTATTATTTTAAATAAACTACTGTGAAATATGTACTGATTTGTTGTTCATTTTAAAGTGCGACGATCTACGGTTTTTGCGAACGCAATGCCACTTGTACGTTCATGTTTTCGGACGATGGTCAGTTACACCCGCGCCAACAGCTATCAATCAAATCGAAGGGCGAGCTGCACCGGAATCCTAATCTTGCTCCTCCCTTGAAAATATGCTACTACTGGCCCTTTGTGAGACCCCAAAAAAACATCACTGGATCCGGCCATCGCTATCGGGGGTACCTCGAAAATATGCTAACGTTGGCCCTTTGCGAGACCGAAAAAATAAAACATCACTGGGTCTGGCCATCTCTGTAGTGGGGCTCTCAAAATATGCTACCGCTGGCCCTTTGCGAGACCGCAGGCTTCCCCTAAGATTGTCCCCCTCCACTCCATTTCGCTGCAACTCGCCCTTTCGTCCATTCGCCTGGTATAACTAACCCATTCCCTTTATGTTCTATGTAAACTGTTCCATGTAAAACTTTATTTCCCTGTTCAACTCCGTCACACTCCCCCCCCCCTCTTTAACCACACATACACACAGAAGTATAGAAAACATTTCTATAGTATACTGAAGTTTTAATTATTCTAATATTTAACTGTTTGAAAGCTCGAAATAGCTCTAAAAGTGCTCATATAGGTATACTCCCATCATTTTCCCAAATTATAATGTCGCAATGGATACAAGGGTACACATTCAAAAATTTATTTACAGCTTTAAAAAATTACAAATATATATTCATTCTGTGAGAATATCGGGCAAAATCATTTAAACCATGCTCTATGATGGGAGGTTGAATCCTCTAACCGTGTGTACGGCCCCGACAGAGCTCATGAAATCGAAATTCATTCGCCTCACTGACCTACAGTTTTTACAGTTACTACAACGACATTCTTATAATGGCTGAAGTGCGTTTACCTTAAATTATTGTTACACTGTTTTATTTAACACGAACTGTATGTCTGGTTAAAATTCGTAATCAAATTAGCGCTCGCCTTCCAATTTCTCACTAAGCTGAAATTTTACGTACCTTAACAATACAGGAACAAAAAAAAATGTTTCGTTGAATTCAACAAAATTTGGTTAACGCTATTTCAACCGCATAAATTTTTCTGATTTTATAACAAAGAGTTTGTTAAATTAACAGAATATTTCGTTGAATTAACAAAAATTTTGTTCAATCAACAAAACATTATTTTCAGTGTGCTATAGAATTTTTCGAGCCCTTGCCAAAAGTTGATTATGGAAACATTAATGCTATTGCGAGATAATTAAAAATTAAAAGTAACTTATGCACACAAAAACAAAATATTAGAGGGGCGGAAAAGTAATGTCGTTTATTTGTACCTCAATATTCCATATAGCCAAAACAACTAATGCGAATAATTTGAAATGGGTATGCATGCAATTCCATTTAATAAAGGTGCTAGATTGGACAATATTTTTCCAACATCGTAACCGATGGGGAGTAGGGGGCCAAAACGTTCTTTTTACATATTTCTCTCTATCTCAAAGTAATAAAGAAACATCCGCAAAATTCTTGCTGTAAAATACAACACTCACGAATAACTAAAAATCAATTTTAGAACATTTTGATTATCCTCCTCTAAGGTGGGTAAATGTGCAGAAAAGGAGAGGGTGGCCATTTTTCTTGAAAGTATATATATATATATATATATATATATATATATATATTGTTGCATTATTGCTTATAAGTGTAAAAAAATAAATTGAATCTTTAGGTAGCTCTTGCTTGTAATTAAAAGGTGGTTGAAAATCTATTTGTTTAAAATTTATGTAGCATACGGCTTTAATTTCGGTCCCTCATCTAGTTTTAATTCAATGAAAGAAAGGGGAAAACATTTCTTAAATGTGTCAGTTGCATGAAAAAGAACACAATTATATTAAGTGAATGAGCGCTTTTTCAAATTCAATACTAATTAAACATATTTCACTTACTTTGAAGCCACCTCTAAGAGAACTAAACCAATTTTCTTTCTTTCCACTGTTCTCTTTCTTCCATTGAACATCAGGTTGCTAAAATTAACACAGCATTTCTAGATTCAGTTTTCAAATGTTTACATAATAAATTTAGGTTAAATTTAAAATGTAAAACAACAATAATGTCAAATATTAACGTAAATGTCAATTTTAAAAACCTAGAAACTCTGTAATTTGAAGGAACTGAAAATCAGTGATAATATTTTAATAATATTTATTACCGCTTTTTACTCCACAGATTACACTTAATGAATTTTAATTTTCTTGCTAAAACATTCGCCTCTATGGTGCAAAAACACAGACAATAAAGGCAGAAAAAGAAGATATACGTGCATCTGAGATGGACTGGTTGAAGAGAGCTGCCAGACTATCTCCTTTGGAGGGGGAAAAAAACATAGAAATGGGAGAAGTTTTGAATGTGGATCGCATAATATTAGATCGCATAGATGACAAAAAATTACGGGGTATAGCCAATAAATAAATAAATAAATTACTATAGAGGATGATGGATTATCCTGCATTCAAAATCACCTGGATAGATAAGGAGAAGAATATATCATTAAAATGAACTTCATTGTTGCGGAATCTCAAAAAAAGCAAAATTCTTAGACTCGAGACATACTTCGCTTTATAGATGCTAACATTTGGTGCTGAAAAACGCAACTTAAAAAAAAATGAAATAAAAACTGTGTCAGCAATACTTGCGATCTAAAAGAAAGAATGTATAAAGCCTTTTTGCAAATGCTTCACTTTCAAAATTCTATTCTACAAAATCAATTATTATCTTTTAAACATAAATTCTAACACTACACCTCTTAAAATCGTCAGATAATGTGTTCAACTATTTTATTTTGGCTTCTAATTCATAAAGCGGAATCATTTCGCAAAATACCTCCCTTAAATCGGTAAATACGCGAATAGTATTAGGCACAAATTTATGTATCTAGATGACAAATCACGTTAGTCCTTAAATATTAAATATTTTATAACTTAAACTTGCTTCTTACTCCAAATATAATTTCTTTATTTTTTGAGATCTCGTGCATTACCTTAAAAATCGATTTTCGAAAAAACTTTTTTTGTGAGCACCTAGAAGGCAAAAGAAGCATACATGCTAATTTTCAAGTTTAAGGATTTTGTAGTTTTTGAGATCTGATGAGGAGTCTGTGATATTTCGATTACATATTTATAGATGTGAATAAAAAAAAGTAGTACATACTTTGAGGCCTAATTGCTATGACAAACCAAAACGTATCCTTGAAGCAGGGGCGTAGCCAGAAATTTTTCATTGGGGGGGGAGGTTACGACTACTATAACTCATAGATATGGATACGTGTGTGCGATAATGTAGTGAAGAATATACATTTTGTATGGCAAAAAATTTTTCATGGGGGGGGTTATGACCCCCCTAACCCCCCCCCCTTGGGTACGCCCCTGCCTTGAAGTTTATGTATTTGTGTGTTGAAAATATTCTATTGGTTCCTGAAAAGTTGTGACTTAAGTGTTTTTGGAAATTACCAGTCCAGTTATCTAAAATTCATGTTCTTTTTACATAATCAGTTCTTTTACATATAAGTTAAGGACTAACAAATATTTAAAACTTGTAGAACAAATGCATTTTTGCTCTTTTCCAGTTTGAAAATGTACTCGTCTTCATTTGAAAGCATTGTGACATTATTTACTTTCGCAGTGGATTAAACAGTACCACTCATGGGAAGTTTCTCATTTATTGAACACATTTTTTGTAAAAAGTTATTTAAAAGTTAGTCAGTTTTAATTGAAATGAACTTTTAAAAATTGTTTTGAAATATTTTTCAAATATTAACGTATTTTTAAAAGTTTGTTTCGATTAATTAAATTTTCAGATACAATATTTTTAAAGCTTAAAATGCAAAATTTCTTTTCCTTTATGCGAAATAAATATTTTCAAAATTGTTTTAAAACATTTTTTAAAGTTTAATATATTTTTTAAAGTTATTTTTTTCTATTAACGAAATTTTTAAGATGCAAGTTGGCTTTTAAGCATATTATGGAATATTTATGTTTTAAACGTGTTATAAATACAACAAATTCTAACGTTTATAATGCACGATATTTATGACTGGAATTTTTTTATACAATCATTTAGATTAACTTTAATCCACATTTTTTGTATTTTTATTTGCCCCTTATGTTAATATTTTCAGACCAAATGGCATAAAATGGAAGAATAAATCCTGAATATTAGCTTAATTTACGCAAATTAGTAAATGTTGATGATAAAAACTAAAAATAAACCAAAGTTACCCAACCATTTAGGGTAATTATGAAACAATATCACAAATTGCACATAAAATACCTTGTTTTATTCAATCTACAAGTCAGGACAACTTAAGATTAAAATGGAGCTTGAAAACAGTACTTCAGAAAAACCGCTGAATGGCTAAATTAACTATGTACTATGTTGCCAACTCGTTTTCTAAAATATAGAGCAGAAAACCAGTTTCACAATCTTGCCAGCAGAGTGCAGCACTGGAACATGAGCATGGAGCAGCTCTGTAAAACACCATATGAGGTTGCACAGAGTTACCCCCTATGGCACAAAGTTACCCTGACTGCACCTAGCACATTTTCTGATAATTTAAACAGCTTTTAAAATATGTTATTTGACAAGCATAGATCTAAAACATTAGAAAGTGCCTTAACTTTGCTAGTATGTATCTTTAATTTGCAGAAAGCAACAATATTTGTGTTCTTCTAGCAATAATCTATTATTTATTAATGAGCTTAAATTTTGGGTTCGAGCTCTGATTCAAACTTAAATAATATCTCTTGATCTCGAATTACAATATCTAAGACTCGGGCTTTATGAAATAAGCCCGCACTCTATCTCACTGTTTCAACAGATAAAAGAAACTCACCACAGCTGTGTGTTTATCAGGATAGATGCATGATTGTCCCCTAGCGGTCATATTACAGAATACGTGTATTGCGTCATCAGCCATGCCAAGATTTGGATCAATCCAGTACCAACCTATAAAAACAATGAATAACAATTTAAAAAGCTCATCTAATGGCTTATTACCAATTAACAACAATTATACTTAATTTTATGGATTTATTGTTTGCAGGAATACAACTGTTTCATTTAAATAAAATACAGTACTGATATTCGATACTGCATGCATCGTAGTAATCCTTTGCAGTCGTATTAAATTTATATATAGCTATCATGTTGGTCGGAATGAATTTTCTTTAAACAAACACTAATATGTAATATGCAAAATTATGAAGTAAAAACACAACATTTAAGCTAAATTTGTTATCTCCAATCAATAAAGCGCTTCTCTAGATTGTATGATGGGTAGAGCACCACTCTCTACGATCAAAGGGCCCGGGTTCGACCTACCTTGGGTTATTAAATTGTCCGCTCTTTCTTAGGGGCAACGTTTGTCCAACTATTGGATACCCCCATAATAAAGTGTCCAGCACTAATGGCCTTTTTAGTGGCCAACGCTCATAGACAGCAAGTGTCCGCCATTCAACAAATAATAATGGAAGCACAGTATTAGTTCGTGAACAGTTTCCTTAGCAATTTATGTTTTTTAACAGGAAATGTAAACTGGTGTATCTTAAAATAAAGATCAATATATAATTAATATCATAAGATCAGTATGTTTATTTTCTGTGGTAGGTGAGAGCAGAACAGACATACTACTGGAACAGTAAAAAGGCTTTGGTGGCTGAGAGTAGACATACGACCGCAAAGTGTTAATGCTTTCAATTTGTAAAGAATCCATTTAATACAATAATTTTTATGGAATCGGGATAGAATAATAAAAAGTTAGAATTTCAAGTTAATGTTAAAAGCTTATGACAAGTTTTTGAAGATTCGTTGTTATTCTGAATATAAGATGGAGTTCTTGATATCATTTATTAACGAAATTCATTTTAACCTGTACGTTCTCATCCTTATAAAGACACGCAACAGAGAAGACTATCCTTCTTTGATTGATGTTACTTTCCACAATGATTCTGTGAATACTTCGCCGGAGCATTTAAAGCCACCAAAGCATTCAAGGAACAGTTCTCAAAAGCAACATTGGTCAAAGAAGGAGAGCCTTCTCTGTTGCGTCTTTTTAAAACTATACAAATCCGCCATTGTTTGTTTGTGTTACTGTTAGCAACTAAGCTTACCATCAAGAAAATCGGGATGCCCAAGGTACAAATCCCTGCAGGTTCTAGCTGGGTTCTTTTGTGTACCAAGGGGCTTCTTTATCACGTCGATCTCTTTTCTCATGATGTAGATGTTGGCATACATGTTCAACAACTTATCTTGCAAGGACTCTTGTTTCTCATCCGTAGGTGGATCTTTTTCGGGTGCTTTGTCGGATTCTTCTTCAATGTCTTTGTCATCCAAGCTGCGTTTCTGTCGACTGTAAGGATGCATGTAGGGATTGTCCCTTTCCATGTACGGGTAATCACGTTGAAACAAGACTTCAGGTGGAATTTGTGGACCTTCTCCAGGCGGACCCTGGTTAAAATAATTTAGCATTTTTCATTTTTGAGGTTACGAAAGTATAGAAATATGCTGGAAACTACTATGGTAGTCTTTGTACATGGGCAAATAAATTTTAAAAAATCAATGTTTTCTCAAAACCTTTAATTTCAGATCAAATATTAGGTGTACAACCTTGTTCCCGCCGTTTCCTATAGACGTGTTTCCCGTGACGTCGCAAACTGAACAGATGGGCAAACCAGCCGATGTGATTAGTATGTTCTGCCGACCAATTTTCTTGGTGGGCAGAACACACCAATCGGTTAATTGGAAGTAAGCGGTTTGTTTGTAAACAGGAAACTTGTCAATAGATGACTTTCGCGGTAAGTAGTGGGCGAAGTATTAGGTGAACAAATTTGCTTCCGCTGTTTTCTTTTCCCTTCCTGCCAAAAGTCGAGGTTCTATTGTAAAAAAAAAAAAAAAATAAAAAAAAAAAAAAAAAACTAGTAAAAGGGGAGCAGGTAGCTAAGGGCCTGTCCTCCTGTATAATTGCTTAAGCGTATGGTCATGGATTCGCTTCTCACTTATACCCTGGTTGTTTAAATTTCATTTCTCTGTGCCGGTAAAAACTGTGATTGCGTTCTCCATTTTATTCAACGAGGATTCATAAGCAGATATTTTAAACTAAGGAAACAAAATCAGGTGTTTTCAGTCGACTACTTTTGAGTAAACCTTGAGTAAATCTTGAGTAAAACAAGCTAGTCGAGGAGATTGACATCGTGGACAGTATTTGGATAGGAGCGAACGAAAACAACAACGAAGTGGACGAAAATATAACGTGACCATTTATTTTTTCCTTCAAAACGGGACATCTACTACTCTTTTTTTTTTTTTTTTTTTTTTGGCAATAGTGTATTTTTTTCCTCAAAACGGGACATCTATTGTTTTTAAGGTAATAGTGTAGGGGACTGAATTTACAGGTCTGGGTATCTATTTGTTAAGTAAACGCACAAAAAAGCTTGTGTTAATGTTAAAATAAAAAAAATCTTTGCTAAAACACATACTATAAAAAATAGTGCAAGACGGACGCTTCGGGTGGTACAAGGGATAGGCCTTTCTTCAAAAACACCCTCCGACACGAGCAGGAAGGTAGGAAAGAGAGAAATGTAAACGAAAAGACACACTAGAAAAAAGGAAATTGTCATTCGGAAGGAAAAAAATTCTTTGAAAACCAGAATGAAATGGGAAAATTCAGGGGAGGGGGAGGAATAAGCAAAAGAGGAACATGACTAAAAAAAGAAATAAATTGAAATAGTTAACAAAAAAAGAACATTAAAAGAACAAAAACAACACATTCCCCCGGCGTTTTCTTCGCGTCTCGAGAGGGGAGAGAGGTCAGGTTTCTTTTTTACAGACACTGCCGTTGAATGATTTTAGATTTTTAGCGGCCTTTATTGAAATCGTTACCGTGGGTTGCTCTCTTTCTAAAAACGGGACACTGCAGGGGACATTTTCTAAAAACGGGACATTACGGTGTCCCTAAGCTGTGCTTGGGGACAACGGGACAAGCCACCTAAAAACGGGACTGTCCCGTTCAAAACGGGACGTATGGTCACCTTACGAAAACAGCATGTAAAAGTCGTGTGGTCTATCTCCTCAACTTTCCCACGAAAAATCTTTAGGGAGTTCAAATAATACTCAAGTTACTTGGAAGCGTGGACACCTTGTTTATCTCCTCGAGTAGCTGAAGTCAGTTATCATGAGCAGGTTGAGTTTCTCCCAAGTAACTCGAGTTACTCAAAAGTGGCATCGTGAACACACTCAATATGTTCCAAATACAACAACAACTGGTAATAGATTTATGATTGAAAGTTGAAAATGCTTGTTGAGTCACTCCCCAATGATCCTGCCATTTCTTCTTGTCTTTGAGTAGTCTTACCTCCAATTCGGCCTTTTTAAAAACCTTCTCTCTTCCACCGCTATTCCGTTCTTGGACATTAAAATGAAGCGTTAAACTACTTACGACACATTCTTTTGCCAATACCTGCCTCCTGATAAACAGTTGAGGGAATATATAAGCAGAAAATTAAAATCCCCGCAAATGAAGAGAACTTGGCTCGTAAAGTTAATACTTTCAATTCAGATAAGTTTATGATACAGATAAAAATCGACACATGTTTTTATGGGGTTATCTAGACTGATGCATCCTGCAATGGGCTAGTCGCTAAAGCCCCGTTCCCGTAATAATACGGAAAGTGAAGCAGCACTGTCGGTCTGGCCAGAGCTTAGGTGGGTGAACTCCTCTCTCGGCTGGATTGCTGTGGGACAGTGCCCTCTAATGGAAGCTGGTGCACGTAAAATCTGTTCGTGGGTCCAATGTTCTCCATGTTTAAACGATACCTCTGGGGTTGCAAATTTTAAGAGCTAGGTCTCACACCTGGAATTGGTTCAAAATTGGGAGACCACTCATTACAAGAAACGATGGTTTGCCTAGTTGGCTCCCGCATAATGAAATGACCAACATCTGCAGTCCCCGTTGTAGTTAAGTCTTCAGTGAGCCGCTGACCCGACATTAGAAAGAAAAAAAAATGTAGACATCTGCCCAATTTTATTGCATGATTTGTTTATTTCGATCATTACTTATCGTTGAAGTCATCTATAGGAAAATCATCTACAGGAAAGTCATCTATGGCTGGAATCAAAGTTGTACACTTAATAAATTGATCACAAACGTCATGCAATAAACTTGTACCTCTGTCAACACAACCCTATAAAAACATTAGTCAATTTGTGTCTGCATCATAAAGTTATTCTCGACTGAAAATGTCAGATTACGAGAAAGTTCTAGTCATTTGTAGGAACTTTTAATTTTCTGTTTCAATATGAAGAAATCTGCGTCACAGCATCAAATGCTCTCAAATACTTATGGTGAGGCCGCTATTAGTGAAAGAACGTATCGTGAGCTGTTTCAACGCTTCAGGAACGATGACTTTCACGTCGATGACCGGCACAGTAGTGAAAAGGGAAGGTTCTGGAAAACGCAGAATGGAAGTATTACTTAATGAAGACTCGTGTCAAAATCAAGGAGAATTAGCACCATAATTCTGAGTGACTCAGCAAGTAACTTTAGATCGTAAATGTATAATCATCTTTTTATTTTTAACAATAAAACTTCAGCGGGGGGGGGGGGGTGCTAGGGGGTCTGTGAAGTTCTGCGCTTAGTATTTCAGCTATCAAGTCTTGAATGGTATAACAATGAATGAGTAAATACAGTCGAAAATGTTTTGAAGTAATGAAAATGGAAGTGTAGAAGTATTTTAGAGAAAGGACATTTTGTTCAGACAAATAAATTACATATAGAATGATTTTCCAAGGAATGTTTCAATCCCAAAAGTGTTTATTTTATATCAAAACTTTCCGCTATAAATCTTTGAAAGTATGACAATTAATAATGTGAACATGGTTAGAAATATTTGGAGATAATAAAAAATTACACAAAAATGTTAGAAAACATCTTAGCTCGATTGCAGAGGTAAATGAATCATTTTATTTTTAATGGGAAAACAATGTTCCAATCCAGTCCGTGTAGGCTACGCCTCATCACAACGAAAACTTAAATATAACCACATTATAATGTATATATATACAGGGTATCACTAAAAAGGTGGTAACGGGATTTAGTTCTTTATCTATTAGAGATAAGTGAGCAGTGTCAATTGAAAAAACGTTTAAAATAAGGTCGAACATAACACTCAGTTAAGAAAAAATTCCTCTCGTTCATTTACAAAAATTTCCACTTTAAAATTTGTATACGACCCCCGTACAAAAACATTCCCAGTTAGTAAAATGTGCTCCATACACTTATGAGGTTCCCACTAGTAACTTTGCTTGGGTTACCACTGGCCACGTAGCCGGCCGATGATGGCCCGAGCAAAATTGCTAGTACGGGTGATGTACCAAATTTGAGCCTTCCATCAGACAACGTAGCACAGGTAAGATGATCGGGGAATATACATGATTTTGAATATAAACGTTTATTGCTAGAGTGGAAAAAAAAAGAGTTTCTTTCGCAATTTCTGTGCGACCCCTGAAATGCAATCATTCGACGTGATTTTTTTCCTTCGAGAGCCATGCAAAAGTGGTTTAAGTCAGCATCATATTTATCTTCATATCTCTGACACTTTTTAAGGTATAGTTTACAAATTTTGTATCTCACCTCATGAGTGTATGGGGCACAGTTTACTAACTGGGAATTGTTTTGTACAGGGATCGTATGCAAATTTAAAAAGTGTAACTTTTTGTAAATCAACGAAAGGAATTTTTTCTTAACGGAGTCTTATTTCGGACCTTAATTTAAATTTTTTTCTCAATTTACACTGCCCACTTATCTCAAATAGATAAAGAATTAAATACCATTCCCACCTTTTTGGGACACCCTGTATATGTTTATATATACTATAAATCTTTTTACGCATCTGAATGTCTGTCAGTATACAGTCAAATATATTAAATAACGAAGAAATTAAAAAATAAAAACTCGTTCCCAATGTATGTATTATGGTGCATATTATTACCGATAAATGTTTTACATCAATTAAGAGATATTAAGAGAACATAATATCTTACCGGTGGTCCAGGTGGTCCCTGTAAAAAGAATAAAAAAGTAATATTAGAAGGACTATTCAGTACAGCACGCTATAGTTATCAATATAGTTAATGACAGCTTCACATGTACATTTTCAATAACGACTAACGTGGCAATGTTAGCAACCTTCGTATCTATTTCGAGTATTTGCATTCTTTAAATCAAATTCACGCGTTAACAAAAAAGTACAGTTTTATAAACTCCCACTCAAAAAAATATTCGAGTAACAGAAATGCGAATTTCCTTTTTCATTTTTGTGAATAACTAATTATCGTAAAAGACGGCGAAAGCGCCCCCCCCCCGTGCTTTTTTCGTGCATTTCGTTTGCTCGTAAAATACCGAATAAACGCCCCCCTTAAGGCGATTCATACTGGCCGGATTGGTTGTGTGTGATTATGGCAACGCTACACTACTGCGATCTGCCAAAAGGGGGGGTGCCTTGGCAGGAGGACTTTCTAAGGGGTTCTAACGCGTATTTACGTTACATCTGGAGAAAACCTACCAAAACTCCAGACCGTTAGATCGACAGCCGCGCGATGGGACCTGAACCCGGGACCCTCACACTTCGGCCATCTACCATTTTCAGTGGCATAACCACTGTGCCATGGTGAGGCCTCATACACGCCGGAAACTTGTAGCGGCTAAGCGCACGGTCGTGGGTTCGATTCCCACTCATACCCTCTTCATACCCTCTTCATAAAATCATACCCTCTTCGCCTTTCTCTGTGTTAGCAAAAACTTTTATTGTGATAAAACAGATGATATCAATGAAATCCCGCCATATACTTGCGAAGTGTGACGTCAGAACATTGCTCTCTGCTGTGCTTCGCTGAGTAACGTCATCGCGGCATCTTAGTGCTACGGAACAGACAGATTTACTTGAAGATAGAGGGGGCGCTTGAACGGTATATTTTCTCGATTTTACCGCTTATCCGCCCCTTCAGGGGCGTAGCCAGAAATTTTTCATGGGGGGGGGTTACGACTACTACAACTCACATATATGTATACGTGTATATGATAATGTAGTGAAGAATATACATTTTGTATGGCAAAAAATTTCTCATGGGGGTTATGACCCCCCCCTAACCCCCCCTTGGATACGCCCCTGGCCCCCATAAATTGCGATTTTCCTTGAAGATTGAGGGGGGTGCGCTTTTCCGGTGTTTTACGTAGTTTTTTGAAAAAATACAAAATTAGATAGAAATACGGGAAGTTATAATAGTATTTGATATGATTCCCTTTTATAGGGAACAATATTTTAAATATGAAACTGACATAAGAAATTTGACTAACGCTCAAACACTTTTAGAGATACATTACGTTACGAGGGCGTACATTATCTACAAAAATCATGCCCACACAAATTGCTTCACAAAAAGAAAGGTATCAGGGTAGAAAAAAATTCATGCACTGAGGGAAAGTTGCAAGTAAGTTGTGCAATCAAACAGGTTGAAATTAATTTTCAAAAAAGTCATTGTTTACTTACAGATGGACCAGCATCGCCTTTTGGACCAGTAGGACCCTACAAATCAAAATAAATGAGTGAATAGTGTATACATGCACACATACGTACATAATTCATTATGTTTCATATTAACATGCAGGGGAGACCGGTCAAAAGTAACTTGGGTCAGTTCTAACATTTTATATTTATTGCATTAAATAATTCATACAACAGTGAAGTGCCTGATACAGTGCCATCTCATAATTCAAGGACTGAAACAGCAAAGATATCAGTAGCAAAGCTTACGTGATATGATGGATAACGTGTTTTTGTCGCTCTGTGGTAAAAACTGTTTTGTTTAGTTTTTGCTCTGTAAGCATTGTCTTTCCATTATGTAACTCATTGGATAATAGCTTTTTTTTTTAGTTGCATGTTAAGTGCGATTAGAAATGTTATTCTAAATATATTTGCATTTTTAGTAGTGCGAACTTATATAATACAACTACCACACCAAGCTGTTGCAATTGACCTTTTTTCCCACCTGGTACAAGACCCCGAAAATATATGAAGTTTATACCCATATACTCATATAGCACTGTGACGTCGCAACATGTATGCATACTGATCACACTGTAACTTCATGTTAACAACATGTGTAAATCGTACAAGGTTGCAGCGATAAATAGCCGCCAGGATAAATAGCCACCTGGGACAGTTTTTGTGACGTCACAAAGTGACGTCTCTGGGACACACATGGACGTCTCTGGAACTTCACATATTTGTAATATAGTGACGTCACATTGTGACTTATTACTATCAGTTACAGTGCGACGTCACTCTGTAGTGCCACATGTTTGATGTGTAAGGGATGTAGCAGACGGCGTGCATTTACATCACATTTGTTACTTGATAAACGTAACCAAATATACCGTCGCCAGAACGGCATTGCCAACATGACTACTGCGTAGATAAGAATCAAGACATTTTTATTTTATTTTACAAATGCCGGACATTAGCGTCTAAGCCATTAGCTCACGTGCTCTCCAATACTTTTTAACAATATCCCCACAACCAGAAAGTGCAATGCAATTTCTCAAAATGTTCCCAGATCGCAGGCTGATCACTCGCATAATACAGTTTGATCACAGTCATTGATCAAACTGTATTACATTGATCAAACTGTATTGATCTGTATTTATGCTGATCACAGTCGCATAATACAGTTTGAGGAATCTACCATTCCAATTCTGTAGAGGAGGCACTGCAAACAGTCATGTCGAGTTAGACGATTGAAGAGATCCACTGCTGTCTTTCTTGAGAAACTGGGAACAGATCTCTCCTTTCCCAGAATCCTCCAACTCTTAACCGCAGCACATTGAATCATACCTTGTTTAAGCATTCTCTTCAGAGTCAGATTAGCGAACAGTTTTGTCGTGTGAAAATACAGTGCTGGTTTAAAGCGTTGCTCTATCAAAGTTCCCTTCTTAGCGAGTGAGTCTGTCCTGTCATCGCCCGAAATTCAACAATGTGCAGGAATCTACTGGAAGGAAATCCTATGTGCGAGTATCTTGAGCGAAGGTTTATAATGCAAGATTCTTTGGGAACTATTTTGTTTATTTCGCAGAGCTTGAAGCGCGTTCCTTGAATCTGACAGCGTGACTGTCTTTACAAAAGACTGGCCAATCAACAGTTGTTGGATGGACACTACAATAGCCTCGACTGCACCGTCAAAGGCAAAAGGGTCCATTGGTATGTAGAAACTAAATTGTTCTCTATAGATAATTGCACCAGCACCACGGGGTCTTATTAATAAAGTAATCAGCGCAGACATGCACCATTTATCATGGGGATAGCTCGTCTCAATAGTCTCTATTGCAGCTGATCATAATTGGTAATCGCTCATCTCGTTCTTAACAGCATTCTGTATCAAATCAAGATTTATTATCAAATTCAAAAATTATAAGGAAAAAAGAGAAGCGGAGTAAAAGATTTAACATTTAACAAGGCATAAAATAACAAGAAATAAAGCATACTACATCAACATATAAAGAAAAACAGGAATTAAATCAAGATATAAGTAGAATTTAGACATTTAGCCTTTTTCCACATTTTCTATAATTGTTTAAATCTAAATTGCGTATCAGAGAGCAATCAAACTCAAATTGCGCATCAATGACAGCAAGGCGTAAAAAGTACGTTTAGGACTGTTTCTAACTGATGGAAAGTTTTTAATTTGAGAAAGTTTTCATACGAGTTAAGGTTTTCATTTCTAGGTATGGTACAAGACATGATGCACAAGTCCTCGAAGATTTAATGAAAAATATGCTCTGTGGCACTTGAATGGAATAAATTGTTCTTTTATGCATCTACATGGCAATGCAAGAGAAATTGTAATTACATCTCCCGTTACACTGCACTGCTTTAGACATCTCAGGTATTACATTATATGAATACCTTCCGTCTTACTGTTATTCCAGAATGATTGCCATTTCTCTATCATTATTTTATTTACAATGTATTTTAGTTTGTATATAGCATATGCTATATTTGAGCCAATATTTGGACTATTAGTTAGTAACGGATATTTCGCCAAACTGTCTGCTCTTTCGTTACCGTCTATTCCAACAAGCCTTAACCCACTCAGAAAGTTTTTCAATCTCAGAAGTCATACACACGATGATATTAGTATATCACCTCCCATATCCACAAATTCTGTTTAACTAAACTATCTACTTGAGGAAGAATTTTCGTGATTATTTCCCTGAAAGTGTGTGTGTGTGTTGTTAAATAGGCAGTCAACTGCATATTTGCACAAATTTCTAATTTAACACAAAAAAGAAAATACGCTGATTATGCAACTATAAATTAGTGCTGTGAAAGATCCGTGTCGGACCTCAATATAAGGTCACCCCTGGGAACCTCGCGAAAGTGACCCTGTAAGTGTGGTGACCTTATAACGCATTCATACGTATTTTATTAGTAAATAAGCATTATATAAATACAGCATAACTCTTTATAAAATTTAATACGTACACAATTTTTGGTTTATTATGTTATAAATTTTTAATTGAATTGAACTAATTAAAATTATTGGAACCAGAAAGAAATCATTAAGAAAAATTCTGTATAAAGTTGAATACTACAAATATGCACAATAAAAGTTAATGATGTATAAAACTTACCTACCTTAAAATAATCCATAATTTATGGCTATCGCGAATTTGGTTTCATTATTGCACAATTTTTTCTGAGTTTTTAAGTTTCTGAAAATGTTCTTCAGCTTCCTTATGACTCGTAAATAAATTTTAGAAGACATTTGATGCTTTGAGCGTTTCTGCTTGTGCCACCGATTCCCTTTCTGTATCAATGTCGTTATCATTACTTTCTACCCATAGGCGTAGAGTTATATGGGCCCGTGGGGCTCGAGCCCCCCCCAATAAATTGTGAATAGGGGCTGAGCCCACCCAATAATTTACCCCTAGAAGAAAACTAATTTATACTAACATAAAAAAGTATTTCATACCATTTACAAACGTTTAAAAAAAACCCTTTACTTTTAAAAATTTTTCTTTCGATTTCAATCATGATTTAGTATTATTCACACACAGGTTCTCTGAACGTCTATTAGCGTTCAGAAGACGTTTTCTGAACGTTAATAGACGTTCAGAGAACCTGTGTGTGTATGCTGGGTATAAGCTGCCCTCGCCAGGCTCTGGTTAATTAAAATCAGATTATGCAATGCAAAGTATGAAATGAAGAAAAGTTCAGATGTTTTTCATGGGGGGGGGGGTTACGACTTCTGCAACTCACATATATGTTTATGGTACGGGTGTATGATAAGGGAGTGAAGAATATATATTTTGTATGGTTAAAAATTCCTCATGGGGGGCTATCACCCCCCTAGCCCCCCCATTGGCTACGCCACTGACGTGAATATATGTGGTTATGGGGCCCGGCCCCCCCAATAATTTTGAAAACTTTACGCTTATGTTTCTACCATGCTTTCTATTGCATTGGAATCTAAAATTTCCAAAACAATTTCGGAAATCGAGTTTGGGAAGAAAGTCAGACAAAAGTGACTTTATTGACGATTACAGTATTTAGACCTGAGTATATATCCGATAATTTGTAATACAGGATTCCTATTCGATGAGCCGGGACTTTAGAAATGTGACCTTATATGTTGGGTCACCTTATATGTGGGGTGACCTTATATCGAAGTCCGACTGAAATTAATTGCCACGTAATAGTTGAGAAAAGAACAAGAAAGCAGATACCTAGTTCTGATACAAGAAATTGAGATTATCTGCAGTGATTTATTTTTGCGATAAAAAAGAGTAAAAACCATGGGGAAAAGTTTACCAAGACAAAATATTAGAGCCAATAGTGAAGCTCGTGTTCAGTGGAGATAACTTGAATTTTATTCCGGATTTTTCTCCTGTTTTTAAAGCGAAGATGAAAGAACAGTGTTTTAAAGAAAAAGTGCCGGATTTCATAGAAAGGAAGATTCAGTCTGCATTTAAATCCACTCGACAATAAAATGTAGTCAATGTTACAGTGTTTTAAAGAAAAAGTGCCGGATTTCATAGAAAGGAAGAGTCAGTCTGCATTTAAATCCACTTGACAATAAAATGTAGTCAGTGTTACAGTGTTTTAAAGAAAAAGTGCCGGATTTCATAGAAAAGAAGAGTCAGTATACATTTAAATCTACTCGATAATAAAATGCAGTCAGTGTTACAGCGTTTTAAAGAAAAAGTGCCGGATTTCATAGAAAGGAAGGGTCAGTCTGCATTTAAATCCACTCGACAATAATATGTAGTCAGTGTTGGAGTCTCTCAAAGGTGTACCAAAAACTGCATTCCAATTTGAAAAATCTTAAGCATTCGTTAAGTGCAGCAATGGAAATTCCAGTGGAAGTAGTGGTGCCTGAAGAGATGATTGGCCATAGACGTTTAAAGCCTGTGTGAAGTCAAAAGGTGATCATTTTGAATAAAAGCTGCAGTATATTAAATTTAGAAGTACACTGAAACTTGTATGGGCAACCAACACCATTAAGCGACACTCTCTTCCAACGACCCATTTTCTAAGGCACCATTTTTTAATCCATTTAATGTTAAAAAGTCCTCTAGAAGAGTTCCCACACAATCCTATATAAGCAGCCAGTGCCGGTTCCCTGTCCGAAAATTGTCTTGCATTTTTCCGGAAGTAAGGTAAACAAATAACCGCATTCCAACCAGTCAATCTACTGCAATTGGCGCAAGTGTACGTTTACATCATGTACAAATCTTGTAGATTAAAGAAGAGGCATGTCTAAGGAACACGTGATTTTACGTTGCAGCAGCACATTGATGTGATCGAGTTACACGAAAAAAGAAATTCAAAGAGGAAGTTCGAGGTTACTTTTGAGCGTGGAGAAAATACAGAAAGTAAATTTTAAAGCAAATAGATTTTATTATGGCAAAATGAGAATGCATGTAGAATATCAAGATAAATCCTCTTTTGTCAGCTGTGAGAAATAAAGTAGAGAGAGAAGTATTACTCTCGGAGAGAAAAAAAAAATGTATAATTAATTATATATTAGTATAAAACTTCATAAATAACAATCCAAACGATATTTGTAGGGTTTGTGTGTGTGTGTGTGTGTGTGTGTGTGTGTGTGCTATCAAATATTTATACCTCTTTGAACGACCACCTCTCTTAAACACCGACCATCGGGGAACGGAGAGTGGTTGCTCCCGAGAATTTTCACTGTAAGACAAAACTTTAAGAAAGTTTAGTTTAAAATTTGATTATAAAGTTTTTTTTTTTTTTAATTTTACTCCTTCATAGTTGTATCAGAACTTATTGCACGACGAGGTGCAATGTCATTATCGTCTTTTACAATAATTAGAATGTGGTGATGTTCACGATAAACAGACAGCAACTATAAAAAAATATTTTTACTGCATAAAAAAGAAGGCGTCATTCATAAAATATTTGCAATGCGAATAAGTTAAGTGTACACCTTTTTTAGATAATATAATAATGAAACCTTACTTGAGCACCTTTAGGGCCTGGAGGACCTTCAAGACCCTAAGAAAAGAAAATATCTTGATTATGTATTGCATTTCTATTGCTTATGAAAAATTATACAACAAAATAAATATTTTCAATTACACATATATTTAGTACAATAAGTACCACTCTTCAATTCTAAGAGCACTTTTAACCTCTTCACACTCGAATAGATTCTCAAATTAAAAAGAAATCTCGTAATTAATTTTAGAAGACCTTTTACACTTAAAAAACGACAAGCAGAAATCCTATTTTGAAATAATTTTTCGAAAAAAAGCCTAATTTTCAGTTTCTCTTTCAGTAGTAAAAAGTTGGTATCGCCCATAAACGAAGACTGTCACGACACTTTTAACCCTTTGAGGCGCAACCCTTTCCCAACGCTCAAAAAAGGGCAGCCGTTGCCATCGCACGACTAACTACCAGCAAGATGGCGGACGATCGAAACGTTCATCGCGTGCCACAGATCTAGAGACCCCTTTTTGACGACAGCTGGCTGTGCCGGGCACAGCCAGCTGTCGTACCAGTTCTCGCATTCTGCCTTTTTTTACGGGAAATGACGTGCTAAAAACTAAAGGATTCTCGTGGAGCTATGTCACCCGCAACTATTTTTGTAGAAATCAAATCTATTCTTCGTGACTGGCAACAGTCAAAATGTCAGAGTTGGGTGTTCCCAGAGCGAGAACACTTCCCGTTAAAGGGTTAAAGGTAAATGATGTCCTACAAGTTCTTTTCAGCTATATGAATTTCGGAAAAACAAAAAACAAAACTATTCACAAACTCAACTTAGGAAATTTCAACGACATTCGAATAAAATGGCAAACAAAACTAAAATATTGGCAAACAAAAATAAAATGTGCGCGTCGGTGTGCAGAATTTACACAATGATGTGCTTTAAAATCATTTATTCAAAATTAAGGAATCGACGCATTTAGAACCATAAAATATCTTAAAAAACTTTTTTAACAGTAGAAACAAACATGTTCACATACGTGGACCTCTGGAACGAAGAGGTTAATGTCCTAAAATATGTATGCTTAGAATATTTTTAAACTGAAATATTTTTTACATGAAATTAAATATCGTATTAAGAAATGGGTAGTAAAAATTAATTATTTTTTCAACATTGTATAAAAAATACTTTAAAAAAATGAATGGTAACGATACTTACCGGTTCTCCAGGAGGTCCATCATTTCCTTTCATACCTTCCATACCTGATGGACCCTGAAATATTAAATACATTGCTAAGAAATTGAAACTGGCATGATATACTATAAAAAGGAAAATCCACCTGAAATATCTTCACTATAACAAAATCACGGTAACTCAAAGACCTTGTATTCCTTACGAATTTCCCCGAGTATTGATTATGTGCTCACAAGACTTGGAGAGATCCGTTATATTTTAGTTGATTATATCTTTCAGAACTTTACCAATTTAATAAGTGACCACCTCGTAAGTACCACCTTTTCAATGAAAAAGGAACCATCGAAATCGGTCTACGTCCTAAAACATTTTTCACCCACCTCCGGGCTGCGGCCACATCGGCCATAAGCCCTCTGGCAGCCCAATAAAAACTAGCCTTGGAAACAGAGTTGTCAGCAGAAGAGTTCAAGTAAGAAAGCGCTGGGCAGCTTGTCAAGTGATTAAAATCCATAACAGTTTGAGAAGGACACAGATCACATATAGGGCTGTCCACAAAGCCAATCCGGTATAGGTGTTTTTGCAAAAAGTCATGGCCAGTCACAAAACATTATCCCTGGATACGTCATAAAACATTATCCCTGAACATGCATTAAAAAGATTCCGACAAGTATTCAGAAACCACCTCTTTTTTTAACTTAATTTTTTAAAAGGCACAATTCAATATTTCCATTAGATAGCAGTAGGGTTTGGTTTCCTTTGCCAAATACAAAAGGTATCGCCAAGCTGGGCTCTGTTTTGACGACTTATTTTTTGGCACCAAACTTGGCGAGTTTTGAAATACCACTACCGCCGCTACCGAGAACCCTTTAGGAAATAGTCAAAAGACATTGTTTTTTCCTATTTTTCTAGATGGTAAAACCATCAGAACTTGACCAAATTAATATGGGACCACCTCTAAAGTACCGGGTTTTTATAGAAAAAGAATCATTGAACTTGGTCTATTTGGTAAAAAATTATCTCTAACCATACATAAAAAAAGAAGGAATTCAGCCGTCTCCTTTTTGGAGATTACTAAAAATAAAGTGAAATCTTTACATACACGTACTCTGAAACTTGAAAAAAATTTCATGGTATTTGCTTTATTGAAAAAAAAAGTATAAATGTATGTATATATATATAACAGAGTGTCCAAGTGCAAACGGTGACCAATGGCTAGTTCCTAAACCTTTAGTCAGAGACACATAGTTTCAATTGAACAAATGCTTTACAGATTGATTCAAAATTAGTGTGACCAATTTTTCAAAAGCATACAACTATTTACCGTAAATTTTAATCGCTTCACTACTAGTTTTATTTTAAAAATGAAAAGTTTAAATTACCAGTTTGACTATTTTTATTAGTGGGAGTAAATTATCATTCCGAAATTAGATCGTCAAACCCGAAACAAAATTTTAAAGCTTTTTAAGGGCGGTTGCTCAAATTCTGTTATAAATAAAGCATTTAAAAATCAGAAAAAAAAATTCTTCTAATGGATTGCAATCGAAACTACATGGGAGTGTCCTCTACCAAAACCATTTTTTGTAGAACCAAAAGCTGTAATTGATGCTAAATACTATCATAATAAAGTTTTGAAACATATGATCAGAGACAGTAAACTTCTCTACCCACAAGGAAACTTTGGTTTTCAAGAATATTCTGCACTATTTCATACTACAAAATCAGCTATAAAACGGCTGAAAGATAAAAAAATGATTTTCTGTCTCCTCAGAAATGGGTACCATCATCCCTTGGCTGTGCTCCTTACGTTTCCTTTTTATGGGGACACTTAAAAATACAATTAAATAGACGTAAAGTAATAACTTTTCAAGGGTTAAAAAAGAAATCAAAGAGGAATTTGGAAAAATACCCCCCAAAATGGTCGGATAAGCTCTTTTGGTTTGACCTAAGCATTTACATATAGTGTACTATGTTAAAGGAAACCACATTGAACATTTCATGTAAATAACTTAATTCAATAAAAATTTATGATGCTCTGAAATTGATCACATTATTTTTGAATCAACCTGTACATGGTATTGATCAATCATTCAAATCAAAAGATTCTGGATACGTTTTTATAGAGCCTGACTAACCCCCTGCTTAAAGATTATTCTAAAATTAGTTTTGCTTCTTTCTCCATATTATGCCATAAAATGAAATTAAAAGCTATGATTTAAAATTTCAATATTTATATGGTCCCTTAAAAGTTTGCCGTAACGGGACATTTTTAAACGGGGAAAAGTGACTTAGGTCAAAATGTTTGCTATTTCATAACTTGGGGAATTTTTATCATAAATATTGCGATATTTTTTTAATTTTGCATGAAATTGCACAATTTATTTTTTCTAAATATAGCTGATTTCGTAATTTTTTAAGGAATTGTTTTATTGACTTCGATTGTTTCTGATATAGCAGATTATATAATTTAAACTATTTTTCCAATGCACACATGTATATAAACAATCTAAGTCAATAAATCGATTGTATAAAAATCGAAATTCCAATTTTTAAACGGTTCCGCTGTCCTATCAGTTATATTTTAGAAACATTTTTTTAATACTTACTTTTTTTACATAAAGATTGTTTAATTTTTGCTGTAAAATTATTTTTGACGTTTCTGTTTGTAAATATGTTTGAAAGGAGTTAATGCGACAAAATAAATGCATTTTACTTGTACAAAGTTTCCACTGCAGCACTTACCGGATCTCCTTTCATGCCAGGTGGGCCTTGAGGACCTTTTTCTCCTCGTTCGCCTTTTTCTCCTTGATTGCCTTTCATGCCAGCTCGCCCAATAAGACCTCTGTGACCCTAGGGAAATCCAAATGAATGCCATAAATAAACTATGCATAAAAGTATATAAAAGTATTTTGTATTAACCCTTTGAGGCGCAACCCTTTCCCAATGCTGAAAAAAGGACAGCTGTTGCCATCGCTTGACTCAACTACCAGCAAGATGGCGGACGATCGAAACGTTCATCGCGGGCCACTGATCTAGAGACCCTTTTTGGAGGACAGCTGGCTGTGCCCGCGCACAGCCAGCTGCGTCAAAAAAAGGGTCTCTAGATATGTGGCACGCGATGAACGTTTTGATCGTCCGCCATCTTGCTGATAGTTAAGTCGAGCGATGGCAACGGCTGTCCTTTTTTCAGCATTGGGCAATCTATCCGGCTGTTCTCGCATTCTTCCATTTTTCAGCAGATGTCATTGCTGTTTAAAAATAATCGTGACAACTTTTTGACGGGAAATGACGTGCTAAAATGTAAAGGATTCTCGTGGAGCTATGTCACCGGCAACTTTTATAGAAATCAAATCTATTCTTCCTGACTGGCAACAGTCAAAACGTCAGAGTTTGGTGTTCCCAGAGCGGGAACAGAGTTGAAGGGTTAATATAGAAGACCAAATGAATAGACTGTCCAACGCTGAAAAAGTGCAGCCGTTGCCATCGATCCATTTAACTACCAACAACACTGAAGTCGATCGAATAGCCCATCTCTGGTAGGGATGGACGCGAGACGAAAAATAGGAGTCTCGCGTCTCGCAAAATAGCCTAAAAGCTTTGTCTCGTCTCGCAAAATTTCCTATATCGTAATGTTAAAAATGCGTGTCTCGTCTCGCAAAAAAGCTGTAAATCTCTGTCTCGTCTCGCAAAAAAGTCGTCTCGCGTCCATCCCTAATCTCTGGCGCCACAGCGATGAAGAAGTTTTATAAAACGATCCATTATCGATCCATTTAACTACCAACAACACTGAAGTCGATCGAATAGACCGTCTCTGGCGCCACAGCGATGAAGAAGTTTTATAAAACAGCTGGCTGTGCGGCCGCTCAGTCAGCTGTGTGAGAAAACTTCTCGAGCGCTGTAGCGGCAGATGGACTATTCGATCGAGTGCCATGTCGTTGGTAGTTAAATGGATCGATGGCAACAGGCACACTCTTTCAGGGTTGGGACCATTTAACCATATTTTTTTGCGATTAGCACTGGAAGCCCTAAAATAAGGTGGTTTCACGGCCCAACCGCCGCACGTCAAAGGGTTAAAGTATTTTGAAATTATTTTTCAAGTCTTTTTTTTTTAGTTGAAAAATAATAAAAATATTGATTTTGCGTATCTATGTGAATTAAATTTCCAAGACTATAGGCGTTAAAGACCCCTTTTTCTTCTTATTTTCAACAAACAATTTAAAATTTTTGAAAACGCTGAATGACATGGCGTGCGTGCTATTTATTATTCATTCATTGTTGACGAAACAGTTCATGGAATGAAAAAGTATTCTAAATATCTATTTGAAAAGTGAGCTGTGCTCGAAATATGGTCTTGTGTTTTCATTCTTTTATTTGAATTTTGAGACGGGGAAATTGGTTAAGCAAAATAATAACTCGCAGTTCGTGACTTGCAGGTGACAGTAGTAAATCTCTTTAACGATTAATACTGTTACAATTCTAATGTTGTTTTTCCGCATTAATTTGTGTTGCTGGAAAGAGAGTTGTACGGGCATTCTTGCAATAAAATTTTTAAATTTCATCTTCATTTAACTAATTTTCATTCCTACAGTTTTATCGTTTCTCATAGTTAAACTTCTAAGAATCCCTGTTTGGTCGCTAAAAATTGCAAGGTAGAACCGATGCAGCAGTTCTGTCACGTAAAGCACATAAAGTATACGTATACAACTTTTTAACTTTAAAAATAAAACTTTTTTTTACAAGCGTACTTTAAAAATGATAAAGGTGTCTAAATTATTATACAGAGTCATTTATTATAAAACGCGAAAAACTAAACTAAAACTAAATAAATTTAGCAAAATTGCAGCAGAGCATTGCTTACCTTTAGACCTCGCTTTCCTCTTTCACCTTTCACGCCTTTATCTCCTTGAGGCCCCTGAATAAATTAAAAACCCATTAAACTAAGAAAAAGAAGACATAAAAACATATATAACACTCTTTTTTAAGTTCAAATGCACAATACTTATTGGAAATTTATAGAAGAAACACTAAACTATAAACCATGGTGGCTACAGAAAGGAAAAGAAAAAAAAATATTTTGCATTTCTTTGATTATTGTCATACTTTTAAAAAATTATACGATTTCACTTTGACAAAATTATAAAAATTCTTTCATAAACTTGTTTTTAAATCTTTTTAAACGACATCGAGGAATTTAATTACTAGTAAATATTAGTTTATTTACTGTTGTAGAGCTGTAAATTATTGAAATAATCTCTGACGAATTTAACTCACCGAAAAACAATTATTCACAAGCATGGTTTTTATCTTGAGAAAAAAAAAAGTTTACTTAAATGTCAGTACGTCGAATTCGACGCATTTACTGTACATACATTATTAATTGCAAAACTTACAATGCTGCCTGTCTGTCCTGCAGGTCCAGCAGCTCCAGGTGGACCAACATCACCCTAAATAAATTTAAAGGAGATATTTTAAAAACTTACTAAGACAAACAATTAGTTTTTCAAATTAAATACATCATATGCTTGATTATAGAAGCATGCGTAAGGCAATAGGCTACAGAGTCCCTGGCCATATTAATGGGACCACTAGACATTTTGTACCCACAACGCCAGCCTTCGCTGATAATCATGGATATAGAAGAACAACTCGATAGATTGCCTAACGACGAATAAGTGCAGCCATTGCCATTTCTCGAAGCCAAGCTATGTCAAAAATGTTATATTGCTCTAGGGCACGCGATCGGCTGCCACGTTTCTGGCAGTTAAACCGAGCGATTGCAACGGCTGCACTTTTCTGGCGTTGGGGACATTTGGCCAGTTATCAGTTGATCTATATCGGTGCCCACAACTTTTATTTAGATTTTGCACTTATTTAAATCTAGTTGTACATTGTGGTTATAATAAAACTACTCTTATAAACAAAGCAGATCAAAAGGCAGATTGCCATCAACTTTGGTGTATGGACTGTACACTGATTAGTCAATTATTTTTACGATTGACATTTCTGCTCAGTATTTAGATTCAAGAATATAAATCATGTTGTGCGACAAATTATGTGGCCAACCATGATACTTTTTTTTTTTCAGTTTTTAAATAATATATTCTAGTTTACAGTTGATATAATTGAAAATAATTCGACCATCGAAATTTAAATTAGCTAATAGACATCTCTCAATTTTTCCTGATTATTTTTTCTTTTTTTACTCATCACGTGCTTGCATGTGGACTGGTTCTCGAGTAATCTAGTTACTGATGAAAAAACCTTTTCTGATTCACGAGACCGCGGAAGCAACTTTGGAAGTACACTTCTCTAAATCTTCCAAGGATGTTGAAAAATAAAATTCTTTACGTAGAACCGCTATGGAGAAACGTAATCCTAACTGTGAATCCGTAAAACTTGGCAGGTGTGTATTTTTTAAGCATAGGAATTAAATATAGAATGTGCACAGTAATGATAGTAGTTTGCACGACAGTGCATGCCTTTATTTAATGAGAATGCTTAAAGGGGGGATGTCCATAGTTATCTTCAAACTATTCTTTTTTACAAAAAAAAAAAAAAAAAATGTGGCAAACTTACCGCTGGACCAGGAGAACCTCTTAATCCTGGAGGACCAGGTAATCCTGGATTTCCCTAAAAATAAACAAAATAAATAAATAAATTGAAATGAAGTAAAATAAAATAAAATTTGCTTCTACAATAAAATGGTATTATTCTTAGAAGTAGATTTTTCAATATTAATTTACATTGTGGTAATCAGAATCTGTTATTATTGCATAAGAGTTCATTTCTTTTAGCAAATTCCTATTATTTTCGAAATTTTCTCAAAAAGCTGATACGAAAATTATCAAAATTTGTTCTTTTCATAAATCGATCTATTATTGGACATAGTTAATATTAAAACTTTCTCTTTTTTCCTACATGCATCAAAATTTGATCTTGTGGAACTTCACTAAAAATTAATTATTGAAAAAAATATTCTGAAAGCTTAGGTACATTTGAAAATCCAGTTTCAATATTTTTATTCGAAAAAATAAAATTGCATAGTTTCAAATCCATGTAATCTTTTTATAATGCTTTAATACAGAATCTCAGACGAAAAAAGTGTGTTCCATCACGATTCTTTTGTAAATTTCGGGGAAATAAAGAAACTTTCAACGAGCATTAATTATGTTTCAGTGATAATTTTTCAATACATTTCCACAATGGTAATTTATCTGTTGAAAATTTCGTTGAGGATTGGGGATTGAACTCCAAACCCTTTGTCTATGGATTTGCTGCGTATGAAAATAGCAGATCTACACTGCAGAGTCTGGAGACTGTTAGGACCCCTGAACATTTTCTTGAAATTAAGACCTGATATTAATAAACCTCATAGATAATAAACCTCAGAATAAATACACTGCCATTACATTCATCACTCATTTTTTAATGAATTTAAAATTAGATGAAACGTCATTACCGAAGGTCCAACAGGTCCCTGGTCCCCAGGAGGTCCTAAAGGTCCTCGGTCACCTTTTTCACCTGTCAGTCCAACATCTCCTTGTTTTCCAGCAGGTCCGGGAGGCCCCTTAAAAAAAAATTCATTCTGTTAGGAATAAAAAATTATACTTTTGTATTCAGTTTGTTTCTCCCGCTCCCCCTTTTTTCTTTTTCTTTTTTTTTTTTTTACTATTATTTACACCGGATTCTCTTTTAAGGTATCTGCCTATGTGCGGTGCACTTTTTTAAAAAAATGCAAAATTTTGGTGTGGTTCATGCATTTTTACTTTGAAAAGCCCTAAAACATGAAAGAAACAATAATTTATTTTACAAAAGTTTCATAACTTTTTCAAAAATTTTCAGTTTTGAAGAAAAATTTAGCGAAATTTCATACTTACGCCAACTTCTGTACACTGCATTCTTCTCAATATTTAGCAACTTCCTTCGCACAGTATACTCCTATAACACTTTTCTGTGCTTTGTACTATAAGTTTAATTGTATTTCAAAAATTCACTGAAATATGGCCAATTATGTACAAAAGCGTTGCAATTTTTGGAAAAAAAATCTTTTTTTGTGTGTGTGCAAAAGTAGCTGTAAATTTATTAATTTCATACGTATAACTTAACTTTTGCTACGAGACACACTTTAATATCAATAGAATGTTTATGTAAAATTTCATTAAGATATCTTTAAAACTTTTAGAGTAGTTACTGTTATCGTGACGCAAGGTAACAAAAAACATAGTTTTCCAGAAAACGCATTTTGGCATTAGCAACGATGTTCAACTGGAAGGGACATTCAAACAGCTGTATCTTCATTTCTATTTATCGTAGAAACAAAAGAAGAACAGTTTCGGAGTCTTTAGAATATGGTCTTTCAAATAAAATAAAATAAAAATCGATTTTTTCGCAAAAATGGCTTTTTAAACCTAGGCAGATACCTTAACACATTTTTTTTCCTTGACCGATTTCAAAATAACGCGGTGTAAAAATAATGGCGGAAAACATTTCTTCGTTCATTATTTTACAAATGCGTAACAATTTTTTAAAGAATTTTTGTACATGCTATATACACAGTACAATCACATTAATGTGTGAGCACCAGTCAAAACCCAGAATAACCGCCTTTGTCCGAGCGGGCCGCTGCGAGATGTGCAGGGAGAGAGTCAGGTTCTTGAAGGTGTCCTCTGGGATGTTAAGCCATGCCGACTGCAGTACGATGGCCATCTGTTTAGGTCACGCGGTTTGGGATCCGTGTCGCGAACAACCCGATTAGTGTCAGAGCCTTATTATCGCATGGAGAAATCGAGGTTTTGTCCAGGGTCCCTGGCCTTAAAAGGGAGCCCCAAATCCTAAGTTTTTGTGCTCCGTCCTGGAAAACATCTAAAATCCAGGACTACATAACGATGTTCTCTTGCGGTAAGTAGACATTTTTGAAAGTTTAAATGCTTTTTCATTACCAAAAAATGCTATTTCACTGAATTCACTAAATAATTGATCTTTTGTTGCACAGGAACCACGAACTTACCATGCAGCTTAATACCATGAACTTACAGAGCAGCTTTCTATGTATGAAACTAATCCGTACCCAACCCTAGATTATTATTATTTATTTATGATGTCATTCCAAATTGGAATGGGGTATATCCTCCCTTAATAATTTTAGATTTCATTGGTAGTGTTTGAAAAAGGTTAGCACAGAATTTTATTGTTTGTCAATCATAGGTCGTATTTGGTAAACATGTCACGATGGATGTAATATATTCATGGATTATGCATGACACCGGTGTCGTTTGACTTATGTAATAAATGATTCAATATTTAACAATCGAATGGACTTTTTAAAGATTAGAAAAGGACTATTGGTAGCAGATATTCGAGGTGGCTTTCCTCTGTTGTTGGCGCATTCACGGATATTTTTTTAGTTATGGGACCCTCTTCTACTGCTGTGACGTTCCCCCAAAAATACGCTACTAGTGATCCCACTGTGAGAGCATTCCTCACAAGAGAGGGAAAGACCTACCGATATATTTTTTTAAATTTTGTGACTTTATAAAAAACGTCAGTGGATAGGTCTTGCTTTTTCCGGTCATGTGTCAACCCATGCTTTTTTTTTTAATTTGTAACCTAAAATTAGAGGTGATTCTTTGTTAACCTAAGAAGAAAAAATTCTTTATTTGATAAATATTCAATCATACCTCTCTAATTAAATCACCGAAACATATACCACATATATAAATGTTCTATTAAGTAATAAAATGATTTTTAACTTTCTTTCAAATTTGTGTCTACTTTCTTTTTCCCAATTTGCTGAATGAGTCAATCCTCCCATGTAGGTAATGGTGATCAGCCTCTTCTCAGACGGGTGTGGTATTCTATAACATATAAACTAAATATACTCTCAGAATTCAAATTTTCTATTAACTCCCTTCAAAATTCTACAGGACGTAACAGCTTTCGTTTTCAAACATAGGTTTCACTTGGGATATAGATTTGATAAAAGGATACGGCATCCCGTCTGATAGTCGCCAGAGCTTTGTAACCTTTCCCGGTACTGTGAAACCCTGGAATTTTAAAAGGCAATAAATGCGTCTTTTTTGAGTCATCTGACTAATAAATCATGTGACCCTAGGCAATAAAAGATAAATCTTTCTGAGAAATACTGCTAAAATTTTAATACAAGATGTTTTAACCCTTTGAGGAGCAACCCTTTCCCAATGCTGAAAAAAGGGCAGCCGTTGCCATCGCTCGACTTAACTACCAGCAAGATGGCGGACGATCGAAAAGTTCATCGTGTGCCACAGATCTAGAGTCCCTTTTTTTACGACAGCTGGCTGTGCCCGCGTCAAAAAAGGGTCTCTAGATCTGTGGCACGCGATGAACGTTTCGATTGTCCGCCATCTTGCTGGTAGTTAAGTCGAGCGATGGCAACGGCTGCCCTTTTTTCAGCATTGGGCAATCTATCCAGCTGTTCTCGCATTCTTCCACTTTTCAGCAGGTGCCAGTGCTGTTGAAAATAATCGTGACGATTTTTTTACGGGAAATGACGTGCTAAAAAGTAAAGGATTCTCGTGTAGCTATGTCACCCGCAACTATTTTTATAGAAATCCAATCTGTTCTTCGTGACTGGCAACAGTCAAAACGTCAGAGTTTGGTGTTCCCAGAGCGGGAACACTGCGCGTTAAAGGGTTAAACCAGGAGCGTTGATTAATTTATGTCGACATCCACGTCACGAAGATGTCGGGGTTACCCCATGGCTCACGGATTACTAACGAAAAGCGCCCGATAGGACCGAATTTCATGTGGGTCTGGTGAAGTCACGATACTAAGACAGGCCCCCACCCCACGGAGAATCCCGGCCGACCTACTGTTACATAAACTTACATACAGAGATAGAAAGAGGCTTAAGAATAAAAATATAATGTTACGTACAGGTTTTCCAGGTGCACCAGCTACGCCCATTTTACCAGTTTCACCAGGAGGGCCCTAAAAAAAGAAAAAGTTCTAAAGATGCGTCTCTCGGCATAAACTTACTTAAATTCAACATTTTTTTAGAGAACTTGGCTAGTGATTGCAATACCAGACCAAAAACACAATACCCACATTCGGTAATTTTCTAAAAACTAATACTGGAATATTAGTATTAGCACTGATAATAAGAACAGTAAAAAGGAAAACAAAAAATACAACATAAAAAAGTGAATCATGACAATAAACACAATAACGGAAAAAAGTACATGTAGTACTATTATTAAAGCGAAGTAAATATCATAAAATATTATTGTGTGGCATGTTATAAAATGTTTCTAATAAGCACAAAAACTAATTTATTAAATGCATATTTTTGACTGCATTATATAAAATGCACATTTTTGACTATCCTAATATTACAAATGCGTAATTTTGTTTGCATTTTTGTTACTCTTTCACGCTGAAACGGCTGCACGTATTCAGATGAAATTTGGGAGCTTGTATCCTTGTAATTAGCGCATGAGTTACATCTTATATCTAAAAAAAAAAAATATTGTTCTTGTTGTTTCCATGCACTTATAAGCCACCTTCGTTACAAAAGATGGACGTAAAACCGAAAATCACTCCGATTCAGCAGCGAGTAAATGACTATAATGTGATTAAATATTGGATGTACCGGAAAAATTTCACTTTTTTTTTCTTTCGTCAGCACTTTGTTATGCCAAAACTATTGAAGCTAATAATACGTAATTTGGAGCGTGTGTGAGATTTTTAGCATAGGTCATAGATTGGAGAGCATTTTCCAAAATTCGTAACTTATGGAAGATCGAGGGCCAAACCGTTCTTTTCGCGTATCTTGCGTGATGTCAAGGAAAAGAAATATCCACGAAATTTTTGCTGCAAAGTACAACACTCACGAATACCTAAAACTCAATTCCAGGCCATTCCAAACATAACCCTGCAAGGAGCTGACGTAAAAAATTAGGGGAAAGGATGTTTTTTTTTTTTTTTTAAAGAAAAATAATATCTATAAAATTCTCGATTTAGAATTTAACAGCTCTACGATTAGGCACAGCTTGTTTGTAATTCAGTACTTATTAAAATTTTATTTGTTTGAATTTTATTTTTAAAAAGAATATTAATTTCCGGTAACCTATTGAATTACTGATTTATCATACTGTAATTGAAAATGGAAGTAAATATCACTGTATATAATACTAGTTACTAATTGTAAATGTTAGTTAAAACATATTCATGATTTTGAATAATGAATGCATTTATTTACTTGATATTGTTTAAAATGATATATTTTTAATCGATAACTAATTCAATAATTATTTTTTAAATGAAATATTTAAAAGTTAACCTAAAGTAAACATAGCCTTACACAGCACAATAATATACAGTTGGACATGGATAAAACGCATAGACATAAAAATTAGCGTGTCTTTGGGAAACAAAATAGGTCAATGAATCAGTGATAGACATCCATTGATTTCTTTTTAAGTAAATCACATCCTAACACCTGATGCAGCGGACTATGCATATAGTATTATGCATAAGTTGTATATTTTTATATAAATGATATTTAGAAAGTTTCGAGATCTTTAAATATTTTAATAGTCTTTTGTTGGATAGACAAAAAATACCGGGAGCGTTATAAAAAATAGTGAAGTGAAATTGATTTTACCCATTACATAAGATGGTTCATCAGTTGTATTAAGCAAAAAAATTAGGGTTGTTATCGATTTTATATTCGCCGTGTAACCCATGTTTAACCGCATTTAAAGATATAGAAAGGAATCTACCCTTAGTAATGTCTTGCTTGTGCTTTTGGGCTTAGGTGATTTTTATAGAATAAAAAAGGTAAAAATTAAACTTTACAAAATATAACTTTTTGTAAAAACAAAGACATAAGAAAAAATCAGTTTCAAATACTTCTTTCAAAATATAGTTATTGATTAACTTAGTTTACTATTAAAAGATATAGATATAATGAAATGAAAAATGCAAGTAAGTGAAAGAAATTTTAGATGTCAGCCGCTTTGGGGTGGTTAGGTAAATCTTATAGAGCGGGACTTGCAGTTTTAGGTAAATACTTCCAGGAGTTTAGTTCATACTTACCGGGGGACCTGGTGCTCCGGGATTCCCATCATTTCCATCTTTTCCTGTGGCACCCTAGAAACATAAAATGTAATATATATAAATGAAATATGCATACAGCAGATTTTTAACTTTAATTTTATTAAAACATCTTTATGGAATTTCGCTTAAAAGTTTAGTACAAGAAATAGAAAAAGACAGACAAATCCTTCCAAAAGCATCAATTATAAAACTCTTTTCGGTAGAATAATCTTTTTTTCCCTGCCAAATTTGGTAGTATATCGTCGTCAAACTTGACGAGATTTTAGAGGAATTCTCCAAAAACTGTATATCTCTATTATTAACGTAATCTTTCGAGACCGTATAAAATAACTTTAAATATATTGTTTCTATTTTTTAAATGAAGAAAAAGCTGTTACTGATTGTATTATGCTTGAAATGGAATAATGCCACTAAACTGCTATTGATCGTAATGTATTGGAATTCTTTTGAGTACTCCTGTAAGAGAAATATAAATGCTGCATATACTATTTTCGATGAAAGCATTATTTTGTAATCACCAAAATGTCAATTTTATTTTCTTTGAAATGCACGAATATTTTAGAAATAAGCTTTAAAAATGACTGCCCACAGAACGTAACATACTGGAATTCTTTTTGGGTGCTCCTGTAAAAGAATTTTAAATGCTACATACACCATTTTTGGAAGGGGGGGGGTGTACATTGTACAGGACATAGAAATAATACTCGCAAATTTCATAGTAATTGAAAAAAAGGACAGAAAACCGAAATCATTAACACTTTCCACTTTTTTTTAAGTGAAAAGGAAAAAATTAAAAAAATTAAATAAAAGTAAAATATTTTTTCTATTAATCATAAATCAAATTTACGACATAAATTACTAATGAATTTTTTCAAAAGGAATTTATAAAAAATATTTTAAAAATAAATTAAAAGTATAACAGAATGCAAAAATAGTACAGCTTACTTTAGGTCCAGTTACACCAGGTTCACCAGCTGGTCCGGGGAAACCAGGATTACCCTAAATTTGCGTAAACATAGCTGTTAGATCGAAAAGTCTAGCCTTTATGACATACATCAATGTATAATGAATTAAAGTACTTACAGGAAGTCCTTTGGGTCCTGCAGATCCTGGTGGACCTCTAGGTCCAGAAGGACCTTGCAGGCCCATTTTACCGTCTTCTCCCTTAGGTCCTGGAGGTCCGCGGGGTCCCTAAAATAAATTTGAAACTTCATACAAAAGATCAAGATATGTAAATCAATCATAGTGAAACTAAACATACAGTTTCTGTCCATATTAATGGGACCACCAGCAAATATAAAAAGTCTCCCAAAATTTACGCAAAATTTGAATTAAACCGAAAGCACACAGGATAGGGATATGTATGGAATAGCACATCGGGCAAATGATCTCCACGGCTTTGCTGTCAAATACGTATTCTTTCGTCGAAATCATCCAGGACTATTTCGAATAAATGTTGCTGAATTCCGTTGATGCAGCGTTGAGTCCTCCGCGCATTCACCTTCAATGTATGGATGGATGTGGGCTTGTTGAATTTTTACAGTAAATTAGAAAATTTTAAACAGTTTCATAATTGCTTATAATGATATTAATTTTATCACATTGGATACAACTGAAGTGTTAAAAATACTTATTTACTTATTTTAATTTAGAGCGTAACAAATAACGGCTCCGCTGTTTATTTTTTATTTATTTATAAAAATGAAGCTCTGCTAACTAAACTAAACACTGACGCAACAGTCCGCGCGACCTAAGAATTGTGCTGCCCAACCACGCCTTCGCAGCCATGGCTCTGGGGTGCAGAAATATATGCCTAGGCTAGCCTAGAAACATAAAATGTAATATATATAAATGAAATATGCATACAGCAGATTTTTAACTTTAATTTTATTAAAACATCTTTATGGAATTTCGCTTAAAAGTTTAGTACAAGAAATAGAAAAAGAAAGACAAATCCTTCCAAAAGCATCAATTATAAAACTCTTTCCGGTAGAATAATCTTTTTTTCCCTGCCAAATTTGGTAGTATATCGTCGTCAAACTTGACGAGATTTTAGAGGAATTCTCCAAAAACTGTATATCTCTATTATTAACGTAATCTTTCGAGACCGTATAAAATAACTTTAAATATATTGTTTCTATTTTTTAAATGAAGAAAAAGCTGTTACTGATTGTATTATGCTCGAAATGGAATAATGCCACTAAACTGCTATTGATCGTAATGTATTGGAATTCTTTTGAGTACTCCTGTAAGAGAAATATAAATGCTGCATATACTATTTTCGATGAAAGCATTATTTTGTAATCACCAAAATGTCAATTTTATTTTCTTTGAAATGCACGAATATTTTAGAAATAAGCTTTAAAAATGACTGCCCACAGAACGTAACATACTGGAATTCTTTTTGGGTGCTCCTGTAAAAGAATTTTAAATGCTACATTCACCATTTTTGGAAGGGGGGGGGTGTACATTGTACAGGACATAGAAATAATACTCGCAAATTTCATAGTAATTGAAAAAAAGGACAGAAAACCGAAATCATTAACACTTTCCACTTTTTTTTAAGTGAAAAGGAAAAAATTAAAAAAATTAAATAAAAGTAAAATATTTTTTCTATTAATCATAAATCAAATTTACGACATAAATTACTAATGAATTTTTTCAAAAGGAAATTATAAAAAATATTTTAAAAATAAATTAAAAGTATAACAGAATGCAAAAATAGTACAGCTTACTTTAGGTCCAGTTACACCAGGTTCACCAGCTGGTCCGGGGAAACCAGGATTACCCTAAATTTGCGTAAACATAGCTGTTAGATCGAAAAGTCTAGCCTTTATGACATACATCAATGTATAATGAATTAAAGTACTTACAGGAAGTCCTTTGGGTCCTGCAGATCCTGGTGGACCTCTAGGTCCAGAAGGACCTTGCAGGCCCATTTTACCGTCTTCTCCCTTAGGTCCTGGAGGTCCGCGGGGTCCCTAAAATAAATTTGAAACTTCATACAAAAGATCAAGATATGTAAATCAATCATAGTGAAACTAAACATACAGTTTCTGTCCATATTAATGGGACCACCAGCAAATATAAAAAGTCTCCCAAAATTTACGCAAAATTTGAATTAAACCGAAAGCACACAGGATAGGGATATGTATGGAATAGCACATCGGGCAAATGATCTCCACGGCTTTGCTGTCAAATACGTATTCTTTCGTCGAAATCATCCAGGACTATTTCGAATAAATGTTGCTGAATTCCGTTGATGCAGCGTTGAGTCCTCCGCGCATTCACCTTCAATGTATGGATGGATGTGGGCTTGTTGAATTTTTACAGTAAATTAGAAAATTTTAACAGTTTCATAATTGCTTATAATGATATTAATTTTATCACATTGGATACAACTGAAGTGTTAAAAAATACTTATTTACTTATTTTAATATTTTAATTTAGAGCGTAACAAATAACGGCTCCGCTGTTTATTTTTTATTTATTTATAAAAATGAAGCTCTGCTAACTAAACTAAACACTGACGCAACAGTCCGCGCGACCTAAGAATTGTGCTGCCCAACCACGCCTTCGCAGCCATGGCTCTGGGGTGCAAAAATATATGCCTAGGCTAGCCTGACGCGAATTTCAGAGTGTTTAGTTCCCAAACAAGATTGGTCCTCATTTCATCGACCCTCTTAACTGATGAAAGTCTGAATCAACCTTACCCAGCCCTAGAATCGAATCTAAGCACATACCGTGGCAGCGCAAAGCGCTAAACCTTACACTATTGGGCTTCATTAAACCCTGTACTTTATAGTAAAGTAAATTATTCTTTTTAAATTACCAGCTGTGAACATACTTTCAGGCCCCATTGGGAAAATCGCGCCTTATGTGGAATCTTCGAGAAATAGACTTTTCTGGAAGCTTCTTGTACCTTCTGCGTCGGCTATATATACAAGCCCGCGCTGACTCGATAGTTCAGTGTGGAGTGAAATCTCCCGTCGAGAGCTGAGCGAGCTGCCGATGTGTACCTCGCTTTGCTCTGAGATAGAAGCGGTGTTTCCGTGTGCGTTTTTGAAGCTTTGATTTTAAGTGCTGTGTGTAAATTCTTGATTGCTGAGTCTTGAGGGACTGTTTGTGTTATCCCTCGAATATTTCCACTGAATTTTTACCTGTGGATGTGTTTTATTTTATGTGAGAATTACAGCATTTGTGAAAGCTTCGGTACTAAGTGGACTGTTTTAAACGAGCTACTGGCCGTTAGTGCCTGTGAATTTTATAAAGCTGATTGTTCGACGAAGTTCTAGAAGCAATAAAGTTGTGTTACATCCTAACAAGTCGACTCTTTACTAGAACTTTCTATACCAACTGGACTTTAGAACGACGAACCCAGGAAACAAGCAGAGTAGTTCTGCAAAAATATCCAATCTAAATAACGTTAATTTACATAAAAATAAAGATCCACAGGAAAAAGGAATAGCATATTTAGACAACGAATTCTAAATAAACCTTTATTTTGTATAGAAAGTTCTCATTTGTGTTTTATTATGAAGGCGGAGCTACGTGGTCAAGGCAGTCGATACCCGATTTCGATGGCGAATGAGCTGCTACGAGTATTGCTCTTATATAATGAGAAAGGATCAATAAATTTTGTACAAGAAAATTTCTCAAATCACACCCAAAACAGCCTTTTAAAAATGTACGTCTACGTAGTTAAAAAGTATTTAGAAGAGTAAATAGAATCCATTGTATTCATGGGACAATATATTTTTATTTGGATACTCCATCTTTTATTTTTCAGAATTTTGTCATACTACAAACAATTTCACCACAATTCCTTGTTTATGAAAGTTTTTTTTTTTTTTTTTTTTTTTTTTTTTTAATCTACAAACGATTCAAATGAATGAAATTTGACATAATTATTTTTTTCAAATAATTTGCTATTGTGAGCTGTTAAACTAGTTGTTAAAACCCGTTTCTCATACGGGCTACACTGTCGCTGTTTACTTCTCGCTCTTGTATCACAGACGGGCTAGCGCATTAATGTACTCCTATACAAAATAACAATAATTGAACTAATTCTTGAGTTCTTTCTTCTACTGATATATTCTAATTGATTTCCAGAACATTAGCTAGCAGCACAAGCTCGTAAGCATGTTTATGAAAGATGTTTTGTACATTTCGTGTTTTAAACCTTTATGTACTGAAGGTACAGTGAAATTTCTATGAGTGACCACCTCTATTAAGCGAGCCCATCCTCTAACGACCATTTTTCTAAGGTACCGATTTTCTACCCTATCCACTTAATGTTAAAAGATCCTCTAGAAGGGACCACACAACCCCCTACAAGTGACCAGATCCGGTCTCTCTCCGAAAAATTTTTAGCATTTTTCCGGAAGTAAAGTTAACGAAAACCACATTCCATCGAGTTGTGCTACATCAAATCGACAGTAGGTGCAAGTACACCCACACATCATGCAAATCTTGTAGGTTTGAGAAGGAACATTTCTAAGGAACGAGTGATTTTACTGTTGGAGGAGCTCTTTGATGGGATCGAGCCACATGGAAAAGGGAATTCGGAGGAAGTTGGCGATTGCTTTTGGCTTTGGAAAAACTCAAAAAGCAAATTTTAAAGCTTTTCGTTCACAGGCGAAAATATTGCAGGTTGCTGGAATGCCAGTCAATTGCAGTGCTTCCATGACTCAACAATACCGATCGTAGTGATGAGCGAAGGAAAAATGTCTCTCAAATGAAATAGCGATATTGAAATAGATCTGATTGAAAGCAAATGTGAAATTCCACATTTATGGAACCACCGAGATCCTAAATATTTAAAAAAACTGATGAGGCGATATGCTACTTATAATTACATGCTGTAGCACTCGCCAACAGACATTTGTGAGCATAGCTGAGTTTGTTTATTATGGCAGCCCTGCTTGCTCATCGACTTGCCGGAAGGAATTTCGGAAACTAGTTGCAGCAACAAAATCGCCCAATATTTTCTTCGTATAATAAGGCCTTTAAGTAGATAAAGGGTTAACAGAGACTGGCACAGTTGTGAACACTCAAAACAGTGCACGCATGAATTATAACTAATGTACACTGAAAATTGCAAAAAAAATCTTACATGCTCTCCATCTTTTCCAGGTGGTCCAGGAATTCCCGGCACTCCGTCTTCACCCTTTGGTCCTTGCTTCCCTTCAGGTCCAGGTGGTCCAGCAATACCTTCACCACCCTAAATAATCAGACCATTAAATTTAGGTGGTGATACGCTTTGGGATGTGTAAAGATCTTTACTAGTTATAAAGGAACAAGGAAAAGTAAATCATGCTAAAACACATCGTTATGAAATACAGTCCATTTCGGTTATGTGGAGGCACATCGGAAGAAAAGCAATTTGGCTAAGCGACTGCCCCGACTATCAGACGTTTAATCCTTGGCTACGGATTTATTTGAAGAAATTTTTGCAAATGTTACCATTTTCTTGCCATGAAAAGGAATGTGCGTGTTTAATTTTGTCCTATTTTGAATGAGGAAACATATTCTTCATTTTTTACTTAGGCAAAGCATGACGCAGTCGTCAAATGTACCCAAAGGGTTAAATAGAGAAGTAGATAGAACATAATCGTGATACTTGAATTAATGAAAATGTGTTTGCCAGGACTATATGTACGTATATACATGAGCATTATTACAAGTATTATGAGAATACGTATATATTGCCAGAACTATGTATACGTATTCTCATGAGCAATAAATTCATTCAAAATATTGTAAAATAGTTAGTAATGCGTTGTAACGCTATTTTACAGTATTTTTGTATGAATTAATTTAATGCTCATGAGAATTGTTTTCATACTTATAGAATGCAAACGTAATTTTGCATTGCTTAGTTAAGATTATTTGGAAAAAAGTTGTTATTGTTTGTTTTTGTGTGTTTATGATAATGAGGACAGCGAAAAGATCAATAGAATATGAAAAAGAACAAATTATTGCTTTGTTGCCGTTAAGGTATGGGACTAAATTTTGATTTTGTTACTTTGTGGTATAAATGTAATTACTTAAATAAGCAGCCGTAATTTTGATAACAACCGAAAAGAATTATAAAATGAAGCTGTTGAAATTAAATTTGAAAAATATCAATCGTGATATCATTATATAAAGTGGCTAAAACATCGATCCCTTGAGTTTCTAACATCGCTCAGCCTTGAAAATAATTACCTTCGAAAAAAAATATAATTGTGATCGATATTTTTCCAAACTTAAGTTTAAAAGCATCTATGTTTCTTTAATTATTTTTCATTTTTAGCACATTCAATGCGCATTTAAGTAATTATATTTGTGAACTGTTAAAGTTGCTTTATTCAGACTCTTCACGAGACATTGTCTACAAGCTCATTTATACGTTATTGGTGTTGATGACTCTTCATTGTGTATTGTACTGACGGTGATCTGTACGCGATGGCAGACCTATTTTACGAGCATCAAGTCGTATCTAACTACTTTTGCAGAGTTGAAAGACACTGAGAAGATAGAAGTTGGATGGCCTAGCGGTCAATGTAACATTCATTTGATAAATTAAAAATAAATAAAATTTTTAGAGAATATTGATCGCGGTTCATATAGTGAGAAATAGCCTTTAAAAGTACACATGCTAAGTTATTATCTTTATAAATTATAAGAATGAGCAAACCTTTGATCCAGGAGGACCCGGTTCCCCTGGTTGACCTGCGGGTCCAGGAGGACCCACTTTACCATGATCACCTCTGTCACCTTTAGGACCTCTAGGTCCAGGTAGACCCTAGAAAAGTAATACAGGAAATAAAATCAGAATTATTAAATCATTAGCGTAGGATTAATATAAGGACATGCTAGACGAAGTATATTGAAATGTGCAACTGTACTGAAGAACTGAGACTATATACTAGGCATAAATCATATTGAAGAGTACAACTTCTAAGAAGGATTGGAAAGTACTGCAGTATAAATATCAAGTTACTTAGACAATTGAAAATGTAATATTTGAATACATTTTCTGGGAAGTAAATTTTTGTTTTAGTATTTCATATTTTTCTCTGTTTACAAATAGTACTTTAAAATTTTTCGTAAATTTGTAGCATAAAGTCTAACTTTAAAAGCGTTTCCTTCGGTGTAGAATCACTATCAATATCGGAGTTGTAATCAGTTGTGTTTAGAAGGGAGGTAAAGTATAAAAAATATCAGCGGGTAAAGAGGCAGCTAATATACACTGGTGGACAAAATTTAAATGTTGTTTCAACTATTAGAATTTCAGCAAAGAGAAGTCATAAAATCGAGGTGCTCTTCTTTTGTGAAACGTATTTAAATTTTCGTTTGTATTGGTCTCGTCATTGGTCTCGTTGATCATGGATTTGTGAACGACAGCTCGCACAGCCAGCTGCGTCAAAAAAGGGTCTCTAGATCTGTGGCACGCGATGAACGTTTTGATCGTCCGCCATTTTTTCAGCAAATATTTTTATAGAAATTCGCAACTATTTTTATAGAAATCAAATCCATACTTCGTGACTGGCAACAGTCAAAACGTCAGAGTTTGGTGTTCCCATAGCGGGAACACTGCGCGTTAAAGGGTTAAAAGATTAATATTACAAATTATATAAGAATAAAAGTAAGTCTTTAAGATTATAAAGTGATAATTTAATATTTACATTTTGTATAAACTGACGTGGACTTACATAAAAATTGCCAATTGTAAAAATACATGGTTTTGTGAGTTCCTGAGATTTCCTAATATAGCAAAAAAGGAAGGATGATGGTAATTACACCCAATCCTTACAATTAAAATGGCCTAGTCTTTTAAAATGTGAATCATTCAAAAAATTAAAGAAACTTTAAAATTGCGGAAACGTGCTTACGTCAGTAGAAAAAGCAGGGATTGTACTTTGTTGAAAAAAGACAACTACGTAATACTGAGACAAAAGAAAATGAGAATCTAGGATATTAATACCTTAATTAAAGGAATTTAAGTTAATTAAAAGGAAGATTAAGTTTCTTCAAGCGCCGATACGTTGAATGTTACGTATGTATATATACATTATGTTTCAAGAGAATCCTGAAAAACTTCAAGGGTAGGTGAGGCATATGGTGGGATTTCAGATTCACATAGCAATGTGGTGTCAGAAACGTCACCTTCATGTTGTTGTTAATCATCACTTTGTAATAATAATGAACTGTATGACCATGTTTTGTCTGAAACCAATGGATCTTTCGGAAAAAGCTTTTGACAAAAATTGATTATTAACGTAGAGATTATACATCGATTACAAGATTGATTATTAAATTGATTATTAACAAGTAAGTGAAAACGGTGTTTTTAATCCGTCACTGCTGTATGATTCTGGTTTCATATTAGAGTGGTGCCCAAATTTTAACCTGGCTTTAGCAAATTAAGTATTTAAAGAATTTTGGGATCCATAATAATATTGTATTTTATTGCGATATCGTATTTTAATATCGGTATTGTATTTTATAGAGTAAATAATTTTTTAGACATTTCATGCCTGAGTTGATAATATGAGCCACATCGAAATTTGCCTCGAGGCACACGTGGCTCGTGAGCTATGGGTTGGGGATCTATGGGAGTAAGATTTAAAAAATACTGTTCGTCATATTATGTACCCTACCTCCCTTTAAACTTTGTCGGAACTACCAGAAACATCCTTCGTATAAATATGAATTGCCAACACCGCAGTTTATCTTTAAATGATAAAAACATCAATCTAAACTGGGTAGTATTACAACAAAATTAAAAGTAAATTAAATATAAAGTAAGATTTAAAAAATACTGTTCGTCATATTTATTTTAAGTAATTAAAATTTCATAATAAAAAGTAAGCCTTTAATTATTACACAGTAGATGGTATATGTACCTGTAAACCAGCAGGACCAGATGGTCCAGGGGGTCCTTTTGGTCCATCCTCTCCCTAAATAAAAAAAAAAATAGTGATTAAAATCTTATGAAAGTAAGAGTTAAAAAATGTGCACAAAGAAATAATCATACATGTGTTATTTTTCTTATTAGTTTATAAAGGAGTTAATACAAAGAAAATTTAGATATTGTTTATTATTTCTTTGAATAAAATATTTAAATTAAAACAGATTTACACAAAATCCCTACATTAAATCCTTTGTTCGAGTTCATTAGCAGCCTACTTTGTCATGAAGATGCAGCTCAAGATTTGTATATACGAATTTTAACCCACTTCATATCGATCAATAGAGCTGAAAATTTTTATACGCGTGTAACTGCGATGACATACACTTTCTCTTTTCTTGATATTCTTAGTAGGTTTTAATTTTATCGATTTATTATTTAATCCAACAATTCGTATTTTTCGGACACATACAAGCTCGTCTCCACCGAACTATTATTTCCATATTCTAACCATTTTTTATCTTTTAATTCATCTTTAAAGAAAAAGATCGATTTAAAATGTATATTTTCGTTACTCATATTTAGTGTATTTTTATATCAGTGCTTGCGAGCCTTTCTAATTTTGTGTAATTGCAGAATTTTATAAATTTATTTCTTCAGAAATATCTGTTATTTATGGTAACGAATGTTCCAGAAAATTCTCAAGTTATCTTCCAAACTTTGGATAAAATAAGAAATCTCTCCAGGGTCGTATCAAACTCTTTCTTTAATTTCTTTCGTTTTGATCAAGTTTTTTCATTAACAAACTATTTTAATATTTTGTTTTCACACGCAGCTAAAAGTTCATTCGAAATATTTGTAACTGTATAGCTTTCTAATTTTGTAATGATTAAATTAATTTTATTTAATTACTTTGAATAAGCAAACTTTTATTAAAAATGATTTTTTATTTAAAATATTAAAAAATATATAAATTTACTATCATTCATAGTGCACCCACATCGGAAAAAGTACATTGTGAAGAAAAATTATACAAGGTAGCAAGTCTGCTTGAAAATAATGAAATGAAAGCTTTTATTAGCGCTTACCTATTTAAAGAATAATTTATCCAATTCCAACTATACAGATTTTCTCAATAAAAACTTAAAACTTAAATATGTATTTTAAAAAAGTAATTACCTTTCACATGCTGTAGTATTTAATTAAGATATATCATACCTTTGGTCCCCGAGATCCTTGAGGTCCAGGCATTCCTCTTTCTCCATCCGGACCCTTTTAAAATTTATCAAAAATAAACAAGATATGAGCTTACTAGAATGTTAAATATTTTTAAAAAGTGTCAATTAGTTTTTTTTTCATTTTTCATAATATAAAAGGTAATTTTAGATAGTTCATTATTAAAAGTTACCCATGAATAAATAAATTAATAAAAAGTTAAAACTAAGTGCTAGTTATATTTTTATCCTTCACAACATAAAAGATTGTTTCAGATAGCACATTAATAAAAAGTTATATATGTGATTAAAATAAATCAACAAACATAATTACAGTGAAGTTTCTGTTTCAGTATTTAATAACATACATTATCTTAAAAAATTTTGAATTCAGTAGATAAAATGTTACCATGATTAACCAGAAATGTAAAATCACAATAAATAGGCTTAAACCGGGGTTAATTTATCAGTGGGAGTTTAATAATTTTGATTACTAATATGCATTGCAATAACAAATCAACTTTCTTTAAGCCATGCAATCTTGATGTTTTATATAATAATTTTTTTTTAAATTTCTAATACTTCTAACCAGTATGAATCATTAAAATATATTGTTGTATATTTTTAAAATGCATTTATTTTTACTCGTGTAAATTTAATATAGCTAACCGGACAGGACATTTTATTGTTTATTATCAAGAGTACATTAATTATTTACTAAGCTAAAATTTGGAAATGACGAAGCCGCACACGTCTGCCACTTCAATGTACACTAAATTATTTTGTTTTAAGTCTTAATTGGATTAATACACAAAAAACATTGTAGAAGAGTAAATAATTTAAGCAAAGATATATTTTACTAAACGTTTTACAGGTTAGAACCTGGAAATTAACATTTTTATAGCTGTTTTACCTTTAAATAATATAGTTACTTCTTAATAAAACATTATTTAATGATTCATTTCTATGACACAATATACAGCTATGACTATTAATGTTTACAGTCGAAAATTTAAAATATGGTTTAGTAGGGTGATCAGCGTAAACTTTAATAATTCCTAACAGATTTTTTTTTAATTTGGAAAGCGCAAGAACTTTCTTTTTACAGTGGCATTAAGTATTATAAGTAGCCAGTAACTAATTAAATTTACTAGTCTGCCTTCTTGTTATGCAAAGTAATAAAGTATTGTGTTATATCATTTTTTAATGACCAATTAAAATAAATTTTAAAATTAATATAAAAGAAAAAATCGACAGTGATAACTTACTGTAGGGCCAGGTTCTCCTCTTAAACCTTGAGGACCTGGTGATCCAGGAGGACCCTAAAAAGAATGTAAACGAGTTAGGGTACATATTTATTCCTATAAGTGAAATAAACAGATGAATCTTTAGAATAAAAATGATAGTACATACCATATCGCCTTTGGTTCCTTTAAGACCTTTTTGCCCAGGCGGACCAATATCACCCTAAAAATAAAATTATAAGAAAGCGATAATAAATAGTTAAATTTTACTATCTATAGAATAATGACGACACTACTAAAACTTTTAAAAGAAAAATAAATACTAAAATGTTATTTTAATGGTTAAACTGTGATGAATTGGCAATGTGATCAACGTGATGCCCCAGTAATCATGATAACAACAATTAATAATAATATTTAAAATTAGTAAAGAGTACTATACACCCATTTCATATAAATTGTGGTAAATAAATCATAAAACTCTGATAATATGTAAGTTATTAAATGAAAAAAGTTTTTGTTATTAAAATAGTTGTTGAGCGTTAACCCTTTGGCACGCAACCATTTCCCAATGTCGAAGAAGTGCAGAGCTAACATTTTTGGCACAGCTGGCTGTGCGGAACCGCACAGCCAGCTGTGTCAAAAATGTTCTTTAGCTCTGTGGAGCGCACTGGACGATTCGATAGACCGCCATCTTGCTGATAATTAAATGGTGCGATGGCAACGGCTGCACTTTTTCGACATTGGGCAGTCTATCTAGATGTCCTCAAGTATTTAATTGAAATGAAATGTATTCTTCGTGAATCAAAACAGCCAAAATGTCAGAGTTGTGTCCTCACATCGAGAACACCGCGCGTTAAAAAGTTAAAATAATGTTTCGTAAGATTTTAGAAATCGTTTCTCATTCAAAAAAAAAAAAAAAAATAGTTTGGGAAATAAAATAATCTTATCATTGCCTTATTTCTGTATTATATGAAGCACACTATCATCCTTTCCGATGGTAAAGCTGCTCTGATATTACCAGCAGTAAATTTTATACTTCCGATCGAATTAATGATTGTAGAAAGATTCTCAAAACCTTAGCTGACTCTATTTACTGTCTTGCAATGGATTCCCGCTCATTGTGATAAAGTGGGAAAAAGCTGATTTCCTGGCAAAGAGAGGGACTTCTATTTTACAAAAATAAAATTGCAAACAACCATCCTTCAATACTGCAAAACTTCTAATTAAATTAGAATTCAAGAAAAGGTTCACCTCCTACATTTCAAATGAGGATAAGGAAAAGACCTGGAAGTATCTCACAAATTCAAAGGCCCGCTATTCCTGATTCTCCTCATCATGTTGCAGGGGCGTTATTCCGTCTTTCAACTATTGTTTAAATGCCCATCTCTTCAAAATTGGTCTTAAAGATTCTCCTGCTTGTACTCTTAGTGACTCTGGACAACTTATGAATTTTAAGTACATTGGCGAATGCACTGCATTACATTCTTTTTCTTCAACTGTTTTATACTGGGAGGCTAGACAACGCCTATGGCTTAGCGGCCAAATGCCTGGCATTTGTATAAATATTATATGAAGTATTCAATTTAAAAGCATCTTATTTTTCGATGAAAGTCTTAACAAATCAGGCGGATCAAATCAGGCGGATGAACAGATACAAATCAGGTGGATGAATACTTTTTAATCACTTTAAACGTAGTTTGTATATTTTTACTTGGAATTCAGACTGAGATTGTATAAGAACATACTTTGTCGCCATCTTCTCCAGAAGGGCCTGCAGGTCCAGGAGGTCCTGGAAGTCCCTAAAAATAAATTATGGAAAAAATATAGTGGGTTATAGTAGAATTAAATAAACAATTTAAAATTATTAAAATGCAATATGTTAAAGTATGATATGTACGTATATGTTAAAGATGTCCATGTTAAAGAGTATTACATTAAAATCTAACTGAAGAGACCACTCTCTGGACCATAATCGTCTTTCAGAGAGGTCGTCACTAAATAGAGGTGATTAGAAAAACTATACTGCAAACACGCAAACATATATTGCAAAAAGCTGATGCAAAATGAATTTATAACATGTCATTGCTCATACAGCTTTAAAGAGAGATTTTCCACCTGTTGCTCAGGTGAGAGGTAGTCTCTTTATGGAGGTGGTCTTTCATAAGAGGTTTCACTGTATAAAGAAATGACTGTTATATTAAAACAATAGTATTCATCTCTAATGAAAAATATGTTTTACTTTTTTAAAATTCTATAAAATGAAAATAATAATAGCAACTGCCATTTAAAAAAATTGAAAAGACCATTTTAAATCACCTTTACGACGGTTTCCTCGCAAGTAAGTTCTGAATTGTAATAATAATTCTTATACACGAGATATTTGAATAATCCCCTTATGCAGCATTGCAGTTTCAATGATGAATGCATAAAATAAAATTTCGTATGGTTAAAAGCTGACAGTTTAAAATTGTACAAAAAACAAAAATACAGGCGCAAGAAATAATCAAAGACAAATAAATAATACATACCCTAGTTCCTGGCAAACCGTCTCGTCCCTGTGTTCCTGGAAGACCAGAATCTCCCTGTAAAATACAAACATCCAAAAATGAAGACTCTCCATTTGAAAGCGATTTGTATACTACTACACTAATTGTTTGATGATGACAAGTTATCTATAAAAGATGTTAATTCATTTTGGCAAACGCATCTTTTGAAAAGTATTTAAAGTTGAAATAACTTTTATTTATTTTCCTATAACCTATTACAACTGATATTTCACGTTGAATCCGAGTTTAACACCCATTTGCGCTAGTATAGCGATAAATGCTTAATTGTTGGAACTTTTGTGTAGATAAGGTAACCCTTGAGATCAGCCGCCATTTTGTTTTTGTGGTTAAAAATAATTAATCATGTAAGTAAAATCTCATCTTTTAGTTTCATTTCTTGTCTATTTAAGTATTTTTGCATTTACCATACAGTAAAGCACTGCTTATAAATTTCTCATTTATACGATTTATTCATCAACATTTATACGGAGTTTTCGCGAAGTCTCAATTCATTCTTATTAATTTTAATGCAGAGATGTTTCGTTTATAAGACGTACAATGTCGGTTATACGTCCTTTTTCACTTTCCTAAAATTGTAAAATTTTCTATCTTATTCATTATTTTCCTACTTAAGGAGAAACTTTTCCCAGATAGAAGGTGAAATTAAGGATGTAGCGAAGGTCTGTTTGTTTTCCAGGAGAGAACAGCTCACGGCACCAAATGTGTCGTCTGGATCTACTTGTAGTCTATCTGGAATTTTTCGTCTCAATTTATATCCTCATCTGAAGGAGGGACTTCTGAATATTGCCACTTCTCAGAAACTTTTAGCAATATTCCCTAGGGACTTTCCGAATCACGGATTACGTACACCGCATATACACAGTGATCTTTAGGGATTGGTCGAAATCGAGCCCACAATCTTCCGGTTAGCAATTCAACACCTTTACACTGGTCTAGCCATAGCCCATGTAGGAAACGTTGTGCCTTTACTTAGCTTCCTTTAAAGACCCAATCGACTATATTGAGAAGCTAGAACTTATTTTGTTTTGTTAAATACTCAAAACCAATCAGTACATCAAACGATTATGTAAGATATATTTTTTACTTCAGTAGCTACATGAACATAAATAACACCGTAATTGGTATGCAATGTGTATTACATTAATACTAAAAATATACAGTATTTAAGATATAGTAAATTAAAGGTATAATTTGTTTCAATTTTATGAAAAATGCTTCATTGTAAAATTCAGTTATTGTCTTCGGAATAAAAACTATTATGAAGCAATTTACAGGTACCATAAAAAATAAAATTATTGTACTTGTATAAAGGATTAGTAGTGTTAAACCTGGAATAATTTAAGTCATTTATCAGTGTTTCATTCATACACTGATGGACAAAACTTTGGTGACTGCGTGAATTTTGGGGCGTACTTTTAATTAAAATCTATATTGTGTAAAATAAAACGATAAATTAATAATATGTACACAAGAAATCAAATTACTGTATTACCCCAAAAAGAATAACGACTATTATTAAAAACGCGAAAATGAAGTTGTTCAAAAATTTTGATACCAGAAAGTATTTGGAAATATTTGATAATATAAGTGCTCCTTTATCAGTTGTATAACTTAAGGGTGGCGCAAGAAACGTGCAGTAAGGAAGGGAAAATTTTCGAAATAATCAGATTGTATGGCCAGCTTTAAAGTCTCGGGAAAGTAGCTGTCCAAGCAAGAGGTTCCAATGATATAGTCATCAGGGTAATCAGGAATATAAATAAGGAGGAAGAATGGACGTCCTGAAACTTTATCCATCCGTGATAAAAGGAGAATAAAGAAGACGGTACCTCAGTTCGCAAGATGAATTAGTCACCAACAGGAATCATAAGGAATAAAACCGGTGTCACAGCCTCACCCCGGACTATTCGTCGAACGCTAGCTAAGCAAGACTTTGCTACGAAAGAACCAACTGCCGTTGACGCCTAAACACTAAGAGCGTCTCACGTCCGCAGGCAAGCAGATTGTCGAATCCTGGGAATTCAAGCAAGTGGCTTTCTTGTGGATTGTATCCACATGAGAGACACTTTTGCCTCGATAGACCCGACTACGTCAATTCATACGTCAAACATAGAAGTAATATCGTCATCGCGCCGCATTGAGTGAAGTGTCAAAGGTCATGATTTTAGGTGCCATCTCCACCTTTGGTAATCTCGTGGTAAAAGTTGTTGAAAGCAATTAAAAAACAGCCAAACATATCTTGATGACTTATGAACTCCTTTTTCACCGTAATGTCACGGACAATTTTGGCCCGAGCAAAGGATTTGGCAGCAAGACAATCGAGTGCAATGACTGGAAAGAACTGATTGGAGAGGTGTGCTATGAAGTTCAATAAGGAAATTATAATGAATCTATACAAATCAATTCCTAGACATTTGCTAAAGGTCATTGATGTTAAAAGGACACAAATTCAATAATTGTTTAACCGTTTATCCTTTATTTGTTAAACATGTATGATTGCTTAGTGGTAACCAAAGTTTTGGCTATTCATTTGCATGTGTTTTCTTTGTTTTAATTTGGAGATACTAAACAGTTTTTGATAGTCATATATTTGCTCCTTATTGTCCCCTCAAGTCAGGGTGTGGAACACATCCGTGTATAATTTGTAGATTTTTAGAATCAGGTGGTCCTCAAAGCTTGTCCAGCAGTGTACGTCGTTTTAGGTAGGTCCCTTGAAAAACGTGTAAACAATGCTTTACTGCATTTTAATTCTTCGAGATTTTTTAATCTAATTTCCTAAATTAGTGCTTTTAAATTTGTAAGTACGTGTGTCCGTTGCCAATTTGTATGCATTTTCCTGTAATTTCCAATCTGAAATGTCATCTTACCTTGTCTCCCTTAGGTCCAGAAGGTCCTGGAGGCCCTGGTGGTCCATCTCGACCCTGCATTGATAAAAGAAAAGAGTCACATAATTTTACAAATATTGTTGTGATAGTACATAAAACGTAAGTAAGATTATATTTTAAATTTCTTATCTAAAACACATGATTAGAAATATGATTCTTTTACCTTATCACCAGGAGGCCCTGGATCTCCGGGTAAACCAAAAGCTCCTTTTTCACCCTAAAAATAAAAGTAATTAGTGAAAACAATGATAAGATGTAAAAGAATAACGTTATAATCTTGATTCGTAAGCAGTTAAATGATTTATCAAGTATAAATTTCATATTAAATAAATACAAAATTAAGATAAGCAGGAATAATAAGAAAAAACATAATGAAGGATGATAAGAAAAAAACATAATGAAAGAAAGCTTTCTTCTTTGTCATTCCAATGTATCGGCCATCTTCCGACTGCAGGCTTAAATACTACGAAAGCCGGAGACGGTGGTCATTTCATTATGCGGATGTAATTTTGAACTAATTCCAAATCAGATATCTGACATTATTGCATCAGCCACCTGGATTAGCAACCGCAGAGGGTTCATTTAACGTGGAGGACATTGGAGCCACGAAAGATTTTCCATGCACTAGCTGCTTTTAGAAGGAAAAAAAAAGAAAGAAAAGAAAAAGAAAGAGGTTTCATAAAAATATAAAGATACTTACAGGAAGACCTGGACCGCCAGGCATTCCGACATCTCCTTTAGATCCAGGAGCACCCTATAAAAAATATAAAATTTCAGAAAATAACAGGAACACATTGATAATAAAACACCGAAGGTACTATTCAACAGCAGTACTCACTTAGAAAATAATTTTAATTTAACACACCAAACACCATGTGCATAAAAGCTACATAGTTCCAACATAGAGAGATGATATTTTTAAAACAAATTCTAGATACAGAGCCACATTTTTCCAAACATAAGTTATAGAAAATGAGGGACCGTATAAAAATTGAATTTTTTATTTCACTATGCATACAGCCCTACATAAAATAAAAGTGGCATCTCTGAAAGCTTTGACGACTTTTTTCATTGAAAATATGTTTCGATCACTTACGGTTTAAAAAATAATCGCTTTAACATCAACTTTGAATCACCCGGTATAGTTATGCCAATTTGCTGCTCATTGACTGGAGAACCTTTCTGATTGTACAACTCCAAAACAAAATTTTTGCCTCCATTACCACCCCCACCCCAAAAAAAGAAAATTTCAGTTCAAAAAAACGTTATAAAATCATCACAAATCAACACCGTTTGTGTGATTCACTTGACATTTTTCTTCACTCTTTCTCTGATGTTTAGCAATTTCTTTTTCCATTTATAATTTCAAAAAATATCTTAATTTGATTGAAAAATAAAAACTATCGCACCTACATCATAGTTTTATTTTCGAACCTAATAATTTACAATTTTTGCAATTTCAGTGCGTTTGAAACAGCGTTTCGAAACTGTCCCGATTTCGTTTGCATGTGATCTTGACTTTAGATACAAGTTAACAACTTAAGTGGCAGCAATGTTGCTTCAGTAACTACAATACTAAAACAAAGAATAATATGAAGCAATTTAAGATACAGCTTGGATACTTGTTACCACGGCGAGATGAAATATTTCACGGTGCTAAATAAGCCAATTTACGATTATGTATAAGAATATATGGAGAATTATTTTAATATGGCCATCATAACGGAAAATAAGTATGGGTAAAACTCATGCGTGAAACTTCAAAGAATTAACAGAGAATAAATCGTCCTAATTGTTTCAAAAGAAAATATTAAATACTTACACGTAGCTAATTTTACTGTACATATTTTTTAATTACAAAAAAAATATCTATTTTTTATCTTATCTAACAAGGACTCTAGTTTCTTTTCAGGAATATTATATTAAATTTTCTACGAATCTTATAAATTAAGATGATCAAAACAAAACATATTTCTCTCAAAGCATATTTCATATTCTACTGCGCAGTGTCTTAAAATACCCTTTGAAAAAACTTTTTATGATTTTACAACTTTTATACGGCTAATAATTATTTTTAAGCTTGTTATGCTGGCTGATATTCAACTGTAATAGAAGAACTGAAAGTGGTTAAATATGCGTTTTAAGATACTTTATAATTTCTTGTTATGATTTGACAATCAGCAAAAATTCTTTTATACACAGAATACTTACAGCAGGTCCGGGCAATCCTCTGTCTCCAGGAAATCCAGGAGGTCCAACAGCACCTGCAGGCCCTTTTTCACCTGGAGGTCCGGGTGGCCCCTAAAATGTATAAACAAAAGATACTAATCAAGAAAGACAAGTTCATACCGATTTCTTATATGTAAAATAATGTACCGCACCTAAAATTTCAAAACTTTGATTTTTGTTACTACTAGGAACGTTCAGAGGTAAGCTACATGCGAAAAATAGAAGTCAGAAAACACATAAGTGAGAACTACGATACTATACAAAATGACACACATACAGCAAATTTTTTTTCGATATACTGCCTCAGTTGCTACAGACATTTGTCGGACCGTTGCACTAGTCGTTCGATGCCTTAACCCTTTGAGGCGCAACCCTTTCCCAATGCTGAAAAAAGGGCAGCCGTTGCCATCGCTCGACTTAACTACCAGCAAGCTGGCGGACGATCGAAACGTTCATCGCGTGCCACAGATCTAGAGACCCTTTTTTGACGACAGCTGGCTGTGCCGCGTCAAAAAAAAGGGTCTCTAGATCTGTGGCACGCGATGAACGTTTCGATCGTCGGCCATCTTGCTGGTAGTTAAGTCGAGCGATGGCAACGGCTGCCCTTTTTTCAGAATTGGGCAATCTACGCCAGCTGTTCTCGCATTCTTCCATTTTTCAGCAGATGTCAGTGCTGTTTAAAAAGAATCGTGACAATTTTTTTACGGGAAATGACCTGCTAAAAAGTAAAGGATTCACGTGGAGCTATGTCACCCGCAACTATTTTTATAGAAATCAAATCTATTCTTCGTGACTGGCAATAGTCAAAACGTCAGAGTTTGGTGTCCTCACGGCGAGGACACCACGCGTTAAAGGGTTAACAAAAAAAATCGCTCCTTAGTCCTGGATCTATCTTAGAATAGCTGTCTGAACTTGGTCATCTTTGAAAAATTGTCTTTCACCCATGTCCTTTGAAGTTGCCTAATACATGAAAGTCACAAGATACCAGATCAGGATTGTACGGCGAATACCGCCAGATCTCCCATCCAAAACTGAGAAGCAATATCAGTATTTTGAATGCTTTTTTGTTTGTACTGGGGCTATCTGCCAAATAAAGGAACAATTTGGACGAAGAAAGTGAATGATTTGTCAGGTCTTGCATTGTCGTGCAAGAGGACAACGCCCTTGCTTTACTTTCCACGGATGTTTTTCACAGCTTTGCTCAGACTTCAAAATGTTTCACATACTTCAGCACTTGAGTGAATTACCGGTAGAGGTGCAAATTTTAAATGAAATTGCTAGTGTCGGTAACCGTGGAACTCTATTATCGTCTGCGCTAGCTTCATGACTGTTCCAGAGTTATATCTTCTGGGGAGGAACAAGTGTATAACTTATTTTTTGAACACACTATGTATGTCACAAAATAATCATAATACATTTCCATAAAATTTGATAAGGCCGTATTGTTTTAAGCTTATTTGATACTTTTGAAAAGCAGCTCCAAATTCATATTTGGAAATGAACTATATTAGTTAAAATAAATTGAAATAATATTAACATAAAATGTTAACTTGCTAACTAGTTTTAGATGAATTTTTAATAAATTGGCTTAATCTTCTCGCAAATTGAAACATTGTGAGAAAACAACATGTATAAAGAATAGTTAATGCCTTATTTCAACTTTTCATTCGATTTAATAGTAGTAAAATATATTTTATGACAGCGGAAAAAAATTCATTTTTTTAAATGCAAACAATGTATTACATAGAGAGAGAGAAATCACATGTGCTGAAAACGATTGGTGTACTTCATTACTTTATTATATGCATGTTGAGCGATTGAAATCATATTCCGCCGATTAATCACACATTTTAAAGGGTGTCTCAAAATTTACGCAAGATTTGAATTAAACAGCAAATTAATTAATTTTGTGTTGACAACCAAAACAGTAAACCAGTTCGACAGCCGACAGTTTACGGTTAGTAAAAATGTCCCACTATGAGAAAGAACAACGCTTTTTCATTGTTGAACAGCCTTTCAAAGATAATGAAAGTTATTTGATTCATGATGACTTTGATGATGAATGATGAAAAGGTAATGTGATTTAACATCGATTGAATTTCTTTCTTTGGGGTTATTTAAAGTCAAAGATCTATGTCAACAAGCCCACATCCACCCGTGCATTTTACCCTTTGAGGCGCAACCCTTTCCCAATGCTGAAAAAAGGGCAGCCGTTGCCATCGCTCGACTTAACTACTAGCAAGATGGCGGACGATCGAAACGTTCATCGTGTGCCACAGCTGGTAGTTAAGTCGAGCGATGGCAACGGCTGCCCTTTTTTCAGCATTGGACAATCTATCCAGCTGTTCTCTCATTCTTCCATTTTTCAGCTGATGTCAGTGCTGTTAAAAATAATCGTGACTATTTTTTTACAGGAAAGGACGTGCTAAAAAGCAAAGGATTCTAGTGGAGCTATGTCACCCGCAACTATTTTTATAGAAATCAAATCTATTCTTCATGACTGGCAACAGTCAAAACGTTAGAGTTTGGTGATCCCAGAGTGGGATCACTGCGCATTAAAGGGTCAAAGAGGACTCGCTGTATCAACGAAATTCAGCCACATTTATTCGAAATGGTCCTAAAATTTTCTACAAAAGAGCGCGTAAGTGCCAGCAAAACTGTGGAGGTCATTTGATCGATGTGCTATTCAATGCGTAACCCTATCCTATGTACTTTATGTTACAATAAAAATAAAGGAAGTTTTAAAAAAACGTGTTTTCTATTTAATTCAAATCTTGCGTAAATTTCGGGATACCCTTAATATTATTTTGTGTTTTTATGTCTAGAAATGCGTTCAGGGAATTTTTTTTAATTACATGCAACAATATAACCAAGGTCACCAAGTTTAGCAGACAAGTCAGTTTAAAGTATCACACTCTAAAAAGAGTGAAAACGTAGCTTAATGCAGAAGGTAATACATTAGCATCAGGAAACAACGTATAATAAAACTAATACACAAATTATAATAGCATACCAAGTTCGGCATGCAATACATAAACATAAAATACATATTTTACAACATATATGATAATTACTGTTTCACGGTACAAATCTTATGATAGGTACTAACTTACCGGAGGGCCTTCTTTTCCAGCAGGACCAGGCAATCCAGGCTCACCGGGCACACCCTGAAATAAGATTCCTCAAATGAAAACACATCAAATGATGAAATTTAGATACTAAATTTTTATATACAGCACACACTAAATTATCTTTATATCTACGAACGGTGATATTATGAAAGAGAATAAAATATATGTGTATTTAATTTCTATGTTTTATATTGCACGAACGAAAACATCTTGTTGAAATCGGATCATTTTAATAAATACGGGAAAAAAAACTCAAAATATTGGTGTTAAACTTTAAAATAAATAAAAACTTTGTGAAAAAACACACATAGATGATACTTATAAAAAGATAAGATCGTTTCGACTGAAAATTTATTCAGTCTTCGTCAGTCAAACCTCTCCGTCTCACAAAACAGTCGTTTATTTCATTTTAATCAATGTTTTAAACCACATATTGCCAACCTCCCGGCATTCGATCTGTCCAGCGGAACTTATCAAAATCTCTTATAAAACCCTTATAAACTGTTCAATTGCATTATGCATTAAGGCAAAAATACTCGAGGATATCTTCCTAAGAAGAAGTGCCTTGGGCAGAGGACTTTTGAAGGGGTTTTAACACATATTTACGTTAGATCTGGAGGAAACCAACCAAAACTCCAGACCGTTTAGATAAGTGGTTCCCAACTCAACTTAACCAGCAGACCACTTCGGGGGGGGGGGGGGGGGGAGGGGGTTATAAAATAATAATAATAACTAATAATAACTTTTTGCACAAAATGTAATGTCAAAATGAAAAAATCTAAAAGGCATAGAGAGAATGTTAATTCCACTCAATCAGAGATGCTAATAATAGTCAATAAACCCTGTTTACATATACTAATAGCCGGAGATAAAAGCTTGGCTGAGATGCTACAATAGTTTATCGAATTATATTTAATAATGTGCCTGCCCGTATTTTCCCTACTTTTCAAGAATTATGAAGCACTTTTTTTTTCCCTTAAAACGACGATTCTCATAAAATGACCGCAAACAATTACAATTTTTTACTTTAACCTCTAATTTTTTAAACACTCATTTGTTTCGCGGACCACTTAGAACTTGTTCACGGACCACCAGTTGGGAACCATTGGTTTAGATCGATGGCCGCGCAATAGGCCAAAACCGGGAACCTTAAAACTTGAGCCATCTACCATGTTCAGTGTTTTATCCACTTAGACATGGTGGAGCCCATAAACTATTCAAAATCCCATATAAATCCAATATTACGTACGGTCCGCGACTTCTCTAACATCCTATAGTTTGGCCCGAAATTTTCCAAAGGTTGCCCTTACTTGTTTTAAACTAAAATATTAGCTGCGATGAAATGAAAACGAGAAAACAAGACTGATGGGAGGGGGAAGATAAACTTTTTTTCTTATTCCAAAAGATCGCCATAATTGTTAATACATTTATCGCCATCGATATAGAAGAGCAAGTAAGGCAAGTAAATATTTTCCAGCTGAGGGCTTGGTTGGATTTCTTCACAGCCAACTTCACACTCAAGTCACATAATTATGATATATATTTTACAGCTGATACAACAAGGCTTGCTTGTGAAAAATTCCAGGGACTCTACGCAGTAGATTTTGGTTTGTACCCTCTCAAATATGGAAAGGGAAAAGCAGCATTTTCGGGCATATTACTATTTTTTATTATCGAAAAGGTAAAAGACTGTACAAGCAAGAAAAATATTATCCGATGTGTATGAAGAAAAGATGTATTGACAGAAAGCATGTGCCAAAACAGATTTTTAAAATTTCGATCTGATGATTTTAATATTGAAATGCACGACGTTCTGCAAGGCCAGTTGAAGCTGATGAAGGCACAAATTATGGCAGAAATTCATGCAAACCGACGAATAGCAACTCTGATATTGCTAAGATTAAATTTATCAAATTCGACCCTTTATGATCTTTTGAAATGCCTAGGTTTAATTTCAAAGCTTCGGGAAAAGCTCTTTAAGTTAGCTGCTAGGGACTTCAGCTACCTTAAAACACATTGCAAAAGGGTAACATTTTGCTTCATTTCACAGATTGTTTAGATCAAACAAGCTCGAAAATTAGCCCTTCTACCCAAAAAAATGTTTGTTGAATCCACTTTGTTTCATGGTTATTAGTGAAGCTAAGCAAATATATATATAGTTATATATATATATATATATATATATGTGTGTGTGTATGTATGTATGTATTTATATATATTTTAAAAATAACAAAATTGGAGAGAAGACTTACAGGAATACCTGACGGCCCTATTTCTCCAGATGGTCCAGGTTCACCAGCAGGTCCCTAAGAATTAAAAAATGAATTTATATCATGCTTTACAATTAAATCGCATTTGATTTTATAATTTATTTAAAATTAATTTTAATTTAAAGTTTAGTTAACTATTTAAAATTATTTAAAATTCATTTTAATTTAAAATGAATTGATTAATCATTTAAAATTGAAATTAATCACAATTAATTAATTGGTCTGTGAAAAAATTTAAATAAACTGAAAAAAAAATGTTCAAATCTTACTTGAGGTCCAACTACACCAGGTGGCCCAGGAGGTCCTAGAGGACCTGGCTCTCCCTAAAAAAGATAAATATATTAATCATTGCAAAACACTCACTTAAAAACAAAGAAAAAATTCATGCAAGCGAAACATCAGAAAATACAGTAGAATCACCCTACTACGAATTTCTCCCTAAAACAACATTTTTAATCAATCTTCAAAAATATATTTAATTAACACGCATATATTTTAAATAAATTTGTTTATATTTTGTTCATTCCTGACTGAAAATCGAATTTATGTACTTTATTCTTAACGAAAGCACTCTAAAGAAAATTGGTGTTAAAAATGTGAAGTTATTAAAACTAAAAAAAACTCATAAAAATCTACTTACCGTCAATACACGTGATTCAAATAAAAATTATGAATTTTTTGACAAATTAAAATATTTCTCCTATTAATTGTAAAATGCTCTCTCTTGATGTTAAATATCTATTAACTAATGTTTCCATCCAGGGTGCGATTGATTGTTGAGAAAACCGTTATTCTTCTGTGGCAAAATGGCTTCATTTTTAAGGGGAAAAAAATCCCGTCGAATGATCGTATTTCAAGTGGCATACAGAAATTAAGAATTTTTTTTTTTTTTTTTTTTTTTTTTTTTCTCTAGCAATAAACGTTTGCGTTCAAAATTGTGTATAGGCCCTAATCATATCTTTAAGGATATCTCCGAGACGTATAGTAAAAGTCTGAAATTTGGTACATCACCTCATTAGTGTTGGGGTACATTTTTACTTAGTGGGAATTTTTTTCGTACGTTGGTCGTATGAAGGTTTAAAAAGTGTACCTTTTTGAAAATTAACGTGAGGAATTTTTTCTTAATAGAGTTTTATTTCAGACCTTATTTTGAACATTCTTTTTAATTTACGTTGCCCACCTATCTCTAATAAGCCTGTTACCACCTTTTTGGGACACCCTATATAGATTTAATCGTTTTATATAGGCTGGAACAAAATAATACTATACAAATGCAGCAAGGCTTTATTTAGCATGCCCATTTGCCCATGTAGTATTGAGAATTTAAATACTCAACAATGGTTTCAAGTACTAATAGACGATTCAAAATCAAGTTTTTGAATACACAATAAACATAGATAAATTAAAGCTGTTTTCTTTAAAAATTTTCTTCAAAAGTTATTTAGTGAAATTAATTCTCCTCCTTCAAGAATTAGGCTTAAAGAATGTTCCGGCTTGCTGGGTCTGCTACGGTATTTCTTGATTTCGGCATGTAATACTTATTTCAGTATAATATCCTTCCACCTTACGCATAACAGTTACTCTGATTGTGAAAATCTTTTATAAAATTTACGTCTGGAGAATTGTTGATAATTTGTAATTTTAAAACCTTATTGTTAAATTTTACACAACTGGAAAATTGCTTGATAAAAAAGGCTATTCAAATTTTTTTCCAGTTGTGTGAAAAATTATAGCAAAAGTTAGGGTCAAACGGGCTGGCAGGTATTCTTCTGTTAGATATTAGTGCATAATTTAGTTTAAGAAAAAGATAATCGCTTGACTAGTTTTCGTATCCTATAATTGGCGACACGGAAGAATGGAACATAACAATAACCAAATTTGATCATCATCCAAGAAATGTGTCGATACGTACTTTAGCAGAAATAATGCTAAACTCCTATGAATGTACATATTAGTGACAAGCAAAAGGAAAATTAGTTAGGGATAAATTTTAAAAAAAAAGGAATAGCTTGGATATTTGCCTTCCATGGCACGGCGATTTTTCATATGTTGGATGACTTGCATACAATCAGTAATCATTTTCCATTAAGGTACCAATAAAACAGTTGTCCATATATTATTCTTAAACTTTAGACTGATATAATAGCATAATTAACATTCGCAAATAATTCATCTTGTCAATGGGTGACAAATATCCAAGCTTCAGCTAAAAAGTTAAGTAGAAAAGGGTATATACATTAAATAAGTGAAACAGATTATACTCACAGGAGGACCACGTTCTCCGGGCATACCTGATACACCATCTTTACCTCTTGTACCCTATGAAAAATATAGAAGTTGCGATAAAGAGCCAAGATATAAATATACATCTAAATCTTTTAATGTTAGTTCTGAATTATAAGAGTTTTTCTTGTTTTAATTAAGAATTAAAAAAAAATATTTAAAATAACTGTTTGAGAAACGAAATAATAATTATATAAAATGTAAGTTAAAATCCGTATACGCATAAAAAAGAATCATTAAAGGACCTAACCAGTAAGACCACATACCTGTAAATAGTATAAAATGAGTCGGATATAAGTAATAATTTGAAAGTCGAAAGGTGTAAACATTATAGGTACCCTGCAGTTGACATTAATAGGGAAGGCAGAGACTAGAGAATAATGGAGACAAAGAAACTAGCGGCAGTGGAAACGGATGTGCTCTAAGAAGACCATGCAGAATATCAGGAATAGAAAAAATAAGAAATGAAAGAATCATGGATATGATGAAAATAAAGAAAACAATTTCAGATGATCTGCAGAAAAAGCAATCAATTTTGTTTGGCCACGTTAACCCTTTGAAGCTCAACCCTTTTCCAATGCTGAAAAAAGGGCAGCCGTTGCCATCGCTCGACTTAACTACCAGCAAGATGGCGGACGATCGAAACGTTCATCGCGTGCCACAGATCTAGAGACCCTTTTTTTACGGGAAATGACGTGCTAAAAATTAAAGGATTCTCGTGGAGCTATGTCACCCGCAACTATTTTTATAGAAATCAAATCTATTCTTCGTGACTGGCAACAGTCAAAACGTCAGAGTTTGGTGTGGAGCGGGAACACTGCGCGTTAAAGGGTTAACCCTTTGAAGCACAACCTTTTTACAATGCTGAATAAAGGGCAGCCTTTGCAATCGCTCGTTGTAACTACCAGCAAACATGGCAGTCGATCGAATCGTTCATCGCAGGCCACAGATCTAGAGACCATTTTTGACATAACTTGCTGTGCTCGCACAGGCGGTCTTTTTTCATCATTGGGCAGTCTGTCCAGTTGTTCTTCTATATCAATGCATTTCTATTGTATTCTCCAGTTTTCAGCAGGTGCCAGAGCTGTGTTAAAAATAATCCTGACACTTTTACGAATAATCGACTATTTTTACGGGAAATGATGTGCTAAAAAGTAAAGGATTCTCGTGTGACTATGTCACCCTCAAGTATTAGGTTGTAACGAAAGTTTTCCGCCACTCCAGGTATTGCCTGCACAAGCAGTTCGCGTTCGTGTCTTTGCCAATATTTTGTAAAACGATTTTTTTATTTGAAAGAAAAGACTTGTTTTAGAGCACTGTGTTGTGAAATCCGTAAAACAATATCGTTATGATTCAGTATAAGGTTTCTGAAATGGAACTACCACGCTACCAGATTGATCCATCATTTACTCTCAGTTCTGTCGCAAAAGGTCAGTTACAGAATGACACCGAATCATGTGTACAGCTTAAGGTACTATTGTTGTATCATATGACACTGTGAAGATTTGGCACCAAAAGTTCAAAAACGAGGACTAGGATATTAAAGGAGCAGAGCACTCTGACCGGACTACTGATGCTGATGTGGCCCGCCTACGAGAATTTGTGGAAGAAGATAAAATATTCATCCACGAGAGCTAGCTAAAAGAGTTAGACTTTAGTGTCATGTCCATTAGTGGCGCTAAGCATCGCATAAACTTGAAATATAAGGTCAATAGCTGGGTAATGCGTGAGCTGACTTAAGCAAATCTGGCGGAAAACTTTCGTTACAACCTGATATTTTTATAGAAATCAAATTTATTCTTCTTGACTGACAACAGTCAAAACGTCAGAGAGTTGTGTCCTAACGGCGAGGGCACAGCATTAAAGGGTTAAAAGAATAGGCAGGGTGCGAATTGACGGGGGGGATGCCGGGGATCGTCCCCGGCTGAAGAATGTAATGTCCCCGCCTAGAGAAATATTGATGGATCCCTGCCAGGGATACTATTTATCCCCTGCTGAAGAAATATTAAACTTTCGAGTGAAGATTTTGGGATTCAGATTGGGAAGTCAAGAAGTCAAAATGAAGGTGGTATATTATCGTTTGTTACTATACTCTAAGGCAGGGATGGGCAAACTACGGTCCGCGGGCCAAATCCGGCCCGCCGGAAGGTTTTATCCGGCCCGCGCGTGGAATTTTAATTTGCCGGTCCGACGGAAATTGAAAGAATATATATATTTATGTATTATAAATCCATATTAAGAATTATGAAGATGGCTTGAAAAATGTGCACTTTGAGTTCGAACGTAGATTTCAAGATTTCAATGCCATTCAAACAGAATTGGATATTTTTACCATGCCTTTCAACGTAAATTGTAAAGCAGTGAGGTCAGATTTGCAGCTCGAATTAATTGAATTGCAATCTAGCAATCATCTCAAGCAGTTGTTTCTAAATATGCCAGAGTTCTACAAATCATTATGAAAGTAAGTTTCCCAAATTTATCTCCCGCCCAGAAAATCAGTGCTATGTTTTCTTCATCTTATATATGTGAACAAGTGTTTTCAACTATGAACCTTAGAGAGATTTCTTTCAGAAGTAGGACAGATGAGCATTTAGCCTCGTTCCTTAGAATCAATGCCTCTCACTTCGAGCCTCTATGTAAGGAACTTTTAAAAATGAAATCGCAATTTTATTCATCTTGTAATACTTGTATATATTTTTTTTAATTTTAGAAAAATGTATCTTGGCCCGCCAAACTTTTTTTTTTCGATTTTTGGCCCGCGACCGAAAAAGTTTGCCCATCCCTGCTCTAAGGCGACTGCCTTAAAATTTCGCCTCTTTTCTAAGCTAAAAACCCTCAAGGGTGGCTTCCAATACAGGTACATTGTATGTAGCTTGTGTATCTGTGCTTCCATAGAACAAACAATGTATGACTTTTGTTTGAATATAAGTCAGTTTCCACACGTGTCGGCGACTGCATTTGTCAAGTAATATGTGAGGGAAACATTTGCACATTCCCTCCTTCTTCTTTTCACGTGTCCACCCCCTGGAGAATGTTTACTTTCAAATGTCCCTCCCTGGAGAAAATGTTCAGTTCGCACTCTGAGAATGGGTAAAGATAGTCTACCTAATATCGCATTTAACTATAGGTATATCAAACAAAAAAAAGGGAAAAGAGGAAGACCTCAGAAGAAATGGGTAGATGACATTAAAAAAGCAAGGAGAGATAGATCTGCAGGAGGAATGGACCCTCGGCAGGAAGAAATGGAATAATCAATGTAGATTCGACCAGGGGTGTAGCCAGGGGGGGGGGGGATAGCGGGATATATCCCCCCCCCGAAATTTTTGGATTAGTGATAAAATTCTGTCTATTTATGCACATATAATGCACATATAAGTTCATATCCCCCCCCCGAAAAATTTTCCTGACTACGCGCCTGGATTCGACGGAAGGCGACAGATGACGCCAAGAACCGAGTTTATATTATAAAAAGTCTAACTTCTTCAGGACCGACATAAATGTCACACCTCAAACTTTAAAAAAAAAAAAAAAAAAAAAAAAATGCTACTTTTTCTTTAAAAACTGTTACATTCAAACACGGCAAGAACGTATTTTCAAATAACTTTTCGAATAAAAGCTTAATTCCCAGTCTCTGTTTCAACAGTAAAGAATTCATACCTCCGATAAACGAAGATTATAAAGAAATGTTTAAATATGAATGATATCCTACAAGCTATATTTTCAGCTACGTGAATTTTGGGAAAAGGTTAAGTTTTCACAAATTCAAATAGGAAATTTCACTAACTGTCAAAACGGCAAAAAAAAAAAAAAAAAAAAAAAAAAATGAATAACATCAAACTAAAATAAAATATATGTGTCAGTCTGCAGAAAACTCGGTTGTTTACCATTATAAATTAAAAACATTTTTAAGTTCACAAACAGTTTTAATTTATGTAATACATAATATTTGATGGTTCACAGTTATAAATTTTAAAAAATTAATATTTGTTTAAGTACTGCTTGTTAGTATTGCTAAGTGATCATCCTCCGTATTTGATTGCAAAAGTTCACAAGCAATGATAATCTATATAAAACATAGTATTTAAATACAGCGGTAGCCCCTTATTCTGGTCACACTGGGACGGATCAAGATTGACCGGATAACCGAAATCCGCAATAAACGGCAGGACCAAAGTAAAAGTGAAAAAAAAAATCAGTAAATTAAATAAAAATATATGAACCGTATTAGTCAATAGCTTAACGTATGCACGCACATATTTATTTAAGAATAAAGAAAGAAAACAAGTGAAAAATACATACGTACATTTATTTAAAAAAATAATACCATTTCTAAAGGGTTTTCCAATAGGGATGATACAATTTTAAATGGTTAGAATGGCAACACTGCGTATTCTTTTTTGGCATTTCTTGTGTCATTTGTATTTAGTATGCTTTGCCATTTAATAATGGAAAGATACACGCTTGAACAACGTTTCAAAATCATCAAAATCAGTGTTCATATGTGAATATTGAGAGAAATTCATGGACGACATAATTCAGTTCTTCTGATTTAACACCTTGTGATTTCTTTCTTTGGAGATATGTGAAGCCACAAGTTTATGGATAATCCAGTAAGAATTGAACAATTAAAAGCCAACATTGAACGTTTTATTCGTGAAATAACACCAAATTTATCTGAAAGAGTGATAAAAAATTGGGTTGACAGAATGGGGTATGTACAGAGAAGTCGTGGTGCTCACATGAACGATATTATTTCCATACTTAATAGCACAATGTAAAGCTTTCAAAAAAATTGTGTCTCACTGAATAACTCATGTGTTTTTTTAATTTTTAAATTGTATCACTCTTAATGGAAAGCTCTTTACAAATCCGAAATTAAAAGCCTTTTTCAGGGGCATAGTGTCATGTAGTGCAAATTGAATTTCACTTATGTTGAAAAGAGGAGATCATTTACGTTGTTAGCTTTAAATTCTCTACGTAAAGTGATCTAGCTTTCAGTAACTCTATTCTTGTGACACGTATCGGGCTCGGGTGCTCATCGTCATCATCATCATCAGGTGTCTCATTGGTTCCGGGTGTCGAATGGATCATTATTTTTATTAAAATTATTTTAAGTGTATTGACAATTGTTTTGATTGAGTTACTGTAACACCCCCACACACAAATCTGAATCATCTTTGACTGTCTTTCGCTTCGCCCTAAAAGCTAATTACGTCGGAATTTTACTTAATCTCCAAAGATTGCTTGACCGAATAAGGCGGCACTCACACCAAAGTAACCGGTAGAAAACTGTTTGGCCATTTCGTTCCGTTCATACTGATTGTCACCGGAATAAGCTACTCACTAGATAAACCACAGATCGAAATAAGCGGCGACCACTGCATTTGCAATTACAAATTAAATTCACTCTTTAGTTTTCACTTAAACGATGTTTATATTGATAAGACATCATCCTCCATATTTTATTACAAGAGTTCACGAGCAATGTTAATCTACATAACACGTAATATTTGGTGGTTCACAATTATAAATTAAAAACATTTACACTGAAAATAGATAAAATAAGCTCAACAATTACCGGAGGACCTGGTGGGCCAGCAAATCCTCGTTGTCCTTGCACACCTTGCGGTCCTCTTTCTCCCATAGGGCCAGGTGAACCAGGCTCTCCGGTGCTTCCCTGAAAAAAGACAGCAAAATTCTTTATTCATACTTAAGTGCATTTTTTATAACAGCATATTTATTAAAAATAGAAAGTTGAAAGGTTAAAAAAATATATACTTAAAAAATAATAAAAATAAATAAACTGTAATACTTTCAGATAAACACGCATAGTTAAAAGTGCAACATACATACGGTGAGCAAATGTCCTCACTTTTCAGAACACTTTAAATATTGAAAATCAAATATTTAGATACTAAGAGCACTATGACTGTTACATGTTGTTGCAATGGAAACATGAACTGTTTCTTCAAGATTTTAGATTTTTTTAAAGTAGGATACTCTATTGCAGTAGTTCTGTTTTTATTTGACTCTTAAAAATTAACCAGCTGCATCAAAATGGGAAATTCGGTCACCCTAAACATACACGCTTAAAAAAAGAAACCAAGTTCACCCGAAGGAACTAAAATGATTCCGAAGGATTTAGAACCCGGACAAGTTTAGGTTTCAAGTTCTTCGGAGCTATTTTAGTTCCTTAAGACCGAATTTAGTTCTATTTTTTTAATCGTTTAATTTATGAGTCGGGCAATATACGTCTTTTTTTTATTTCGTTATGTTAAAAATAATCTATGTTCATTTGCTGAAAACAAGTCGTTCTCACTCTCTTTTCAGATATATTTTAATTAAATAAAAAAAATCATGATTATTCTTGTTTTTACGAGGGAAATTTTTGCCCACGGCTTAGATCCAAGAATTTAATCACTTTACGCTGCTGTAAATCGCCAAATATGGTAACCATATTGCTTATCATACAGTTTCTTCGCAGTATCTCCTAAACAAATTCGAATTCGTAATTTATGTCAACAGAAAGAATGACATATTAAATTTAACTATCTATTCCGAATAATTTAAAAAATAAATGAAAGTACAGGAATGGAAAATATAACACTTTATAAAAAATATTTGAAAAGTGGGAAAATGTGACTCCGCAAAATTGTCTACAAAGTTTCGAGGTTTGCAATTGATAGCACCTAGTGGTAAAAATATTTTTTATAGACCCAAAATGAAGCTTTTGTCGATCATTTAAATATAATAATATCTGCTCTTAGGGTTGTATTTCAGACTTAAAATACATTTTTTTCACATCCCTAATTTTGTGAAACAAAAGCAGTTATACTAAAAGTACACCCGTAAGTAAAATACAACAAAAGTATTTTTCGTTATTGTAACAAAAGTTTTAATTCCAAACAGTATACCATTACAAGCAAGTTATTGTAATGCGAAGATTATAGATGTTTGAACGCAATATCATATTTGTTATTGTTTCAAATGCCTCCTTGCAACCGCGAAGCATTGACATATCATCCATATAGGATAGCAATGGGCGAAAGGAAGCGGCTTTTATTTAAATAAGCCGCAGTGGGAGGAAGACTGACTTAGCTCGGGGTGTCCTATTTTCGAACCAATTCTATATGGAAAACTTATACATCTGAAGCTGGCACCCTCATAAATATCGCTTGAAAATGGGGACATGAAGCCACGAACAGGTTTTACGCCCACTAGCTTCCATTAGTGTATACCTGTATACGATCCCACAGCAGTCCAGCCGAGAGAGGAGTTAACCCTCCTAAGCACTGCCCATGCCGATGCTACCTCACTTTCCGTGTTCTTAAAGGAATGAAGCTTAGTGACTAGGCTAATGCAGGACATGATATTTTGATATTATAAATGAACTGTTACAATAGCAATAGAGTAGGAAAAAATATGCACTTAATAGAGCAAATATACCTTGTCTCCTGGAGGTCCAGTTTTTCCTTGTCTTCCGCGTACACCTCTGTTACCCTAAAAAAAAAATAATAATAATAATGCACACATTAAAAACACTTAATTTGAATATTAATTATTTTCACAACTATTTGATTGTGAAAACAGCTTCATTTAGCGATAATTTGACAGCTTCAATAAAAATTAAATTCTAATCGATAATTGTTTTCCCAATGTTGAAATGTAACCACATTTAATGAAATAACAAACATTTTGTAGTTTAACACATTTTAAATAGCTCTGAAACTACATTAAACGTTTTCTATAATACATGCAAACAGTGTTTCAAATCATTGGAATTAAATTTCAAGATTAAATAACATTTTATTAAACACAAATCGAATATAAATAAATATTTTAGAAATTATCTTATATGTCTTTGAGTTATGTTTTGGAATACATAAGTTCAGAATTGAGTTTGAATGATGTTTTTAATTTTATTTAAACTAGCCAAAATCAGAGCTGACATTCAACGATACAACTATTTCTAGTCTTCAAGGGCGATTTTATGTGTAGAAAGTCGAAAGTACTGGGTAATTTTCTAGCTCATGTTTTAAAATAAATTCATGTATTTTTCCTGTACCCCTTATGTATATCCGAAGAGGAAACTAAGTAAACAAATAAAATAATAAAAAAAACTTTATAAAATAATACCATAAAGTTTACTTCGACGTCCAGACAACTGTTTCGAGCAACAACTTTTTTTCTCTTCCTCAGTAACAATCACCTGAAGATAGGAGGAAGGGCAAAAAGGATTTTGCTCGAAACAGCTGCCTGGCCGTTGAAGTAAACCTTATGGTGTTATTTTGCAAAGTTTTTTATCATTTAATGTTTTGAACACCAGTTGTTTTGAGTGATTTTATTAAATAAACAAATGTTAGTCAAGTATTTAAATTTTGATAGAGAATGAATTTATTATTCACAAATAAACTAAATGCTGCTTGTGCACGGAGACAAACGCAATTATGTAAGCCGGCGTTTTTATAAAAACTGCAGTGAGATGGGCGCATGACAGGCCTTTTTATTTATATATTCAGACGCTTACAGCGTCATATACTGCTAAAATTCAGAACTATTTTTTTTCTTATTCCATATACTTTCCCTCTTCTTCAGTAATATTCCATTTATATTTGACGTCATTCTGATTAGTGGTTCGTTTTTACTTTCCGAACATGTACCATGTAAGGAAAGTATTGTAATCATGAAAAAATTCGACTTCGAGATTTTGGTGTATTGACACGTTTTGAGGTCTTCTGAATTCATTTATGCTGTTTTTACGAGATGTATGTATGTGTGTGTGTGTATGTGAATGAACACAATAGCTCCTAAACGGGGCATTCGATTGAGCTCAAATTGGGTATATATGTTATACACTACCGTCGCACGACCGGTATTGATTTTGGTGTGTATAGGACTTATAGTTTTTCTACAGGCCTACGACAAAGATTTCTTTTACATTATGGCCTATGGGAGAAAATTCTTGAAATTGCGCTAGCGTTTAAACGGCACATTCGATTGAGCTCAAATTGGGTATATATGTTTTAAACCACCATCTTAAGACCAATATTGATTTTTATGTGTATAGGACTTATAGTTTTTCTACAGAGCTACGACAAAGATTTCTTTTACATTATGGCATATAGGGAGAAATTCTTGAAAGTGTGCAAGTGTTTAAACGGTGCATTCGATTCAGCCTCAATTTGGTATATATACTTGAATTATTCATCGATTAAAATTTATTTAAACGCTTGGTAATGATCTTAATCGTAAGTGTTCGGAAAGTCGAGTGGAGTCACTCCAGATTTTTTATATTGTGTTTTGAAACTTTAATTATAATCACCCTGTATAGCTAAAAGGGAAAATTCTTGTACGTGTTTTTCGAATATTTTTGTGATCTTCCTTTAAAAATACACATCAAAGGAAAGTGATAAGTCAAATATAATTTAGAAGCTGCGTATCTTGTAAAATTATTCAACCATTATTACCGAACAAACATCCGAATATTAACTAGCGATAACTGATTGCCGTAATAAACAGAATGTAACTGATAAGTATGTTTACCGTCGCCCGTCAAAGGGTTAAAAGAAACAGGAAAAAAGAACTTACTCTTGGACCTTGTGGACCTCTATCGCCTGGAAGACCCGGATGACCCTTATGATAAAGAAGAAAAGGTTAGAAACGCAATTTATTAAATCCTTTATGGTATAATGATTATTAAACTTTCAGACAAAGAATTTTAAATTCAAGAATACATACCCTTTCACCTTTCTCACCTTTCTTTCCAGGCTTACCCCAAAATCCTTTTTCCCCCTTTAAATAAAAAGAATTTTTGATTAATAATAAAGTTACATATTGGTAAAAATAAACAAATAAATCAATAATTACATTAAGTACAATAGTTTTTATACAGTTACAAAATATTTAATGCAAAAATCTTAATTTCAGTTGATGGAGGGTTGTGGATTATAAAAGATGGTAGCATCATTGTCTATTGAAACGTATATTTTTGATCACATCTATTTTCATATAATATTTAAACTAAGTACTATGCTTACACTAAAAATTTCCCTTTATCTCATGCACTTATAAAATAGAAACTATCACAAAATGCCATTAAAAGATCATTTTCATGAAAAAGTTTAATAAATTTAAAATTAAAAATATATATATTAGAATGTTTAAAAAATAATAGAATTGTTAAAGCTCCTAAAAAGTTTTTTTTTTAAAATATCGATATCTTTCTTTGAAAGTATAAAAATAAAAAAGCACTTAAATTTTATACAATGCCTAACCTATTTAAGATAAATATTAACTATCAGAGATTTTATACAAAGTAATTTTTAGAGATGTAATATGGACTTTTTATTTATAACAAGAAAAAAAATATATTTTACATACTTTTGCGCCAGGGTGTCCAGGATAACCTGGGAATCCAGGGATTCCTATTTTACCCTAAAATATATAAATTATATTAAAAAATCATACATATTTTATCATAAACAAATAATTTACAAACAAAAAATAAACACAGCAATGAATTTTACTATGAAATTTAAATTAGATAATGAAATGCATAAAAACACTAGAAAGGCCAGTAAATAATGTCCACGAAAGATCCTGGTTGGGTAATACCGTAGAATGTCGCTATTTTAAGCTAATTGCGACCGAACAGTTCGGTTTAGCGGGAAATCGGAATAGGCGCATTTCATGAATAATATCAACGCATTGACATGTTAAGAGGTAAATTAAGTACGGCAATTGTATAAATGGAACCGACATGTGCTGTAAGTAGCCAGCTTTCTTTCCAATCTGGCTTCAGGCGTAAATAACTGTATGTTTATTCATGAACTTCTTTTTGATTTCTCCTGTTTTTAACATTAAAAAAATGGGTATTTTTTTTCTGAACTCTGTTTGGAATAAGCGAACTTTCGGAACAGCGATATTCTACTGTATCTATTTTCTTTCTATTCTATTATATATACAAAATATTTAAGGTTTTCCATAAGCCGACTGGTCTGTTATTTAATATTAATAGAATAGTCACAGGGTGTAAATTTTCGTTTTATTTACGTACGAATGCATGTTTGTAAACAAAGAAGTATCTACAGGTACAAGTCGATCGAATCGCCCATCGCGTACCACGGATAAAGACCATTTTTGACACAGCCAGCGTTACATTTTAGCCATTTGAAGCGCAACCATTTCCCAATGTCGAAAAAAGGGCAGCCGTCGCCATCGCTCGATTTAACTGCCGGCAAGATGGCGGTCGATTGAATCGTTCATCGTGTGCACACAGGTGTAGAGACCATTTTTTGACACACCTGGCTGTGTGAACTAGAGAACATTTTTGACACAGCTGGCTGGCGGGTCTCTAGATCTGTGGCACGCGATGAAAGATTCGATCGACCGCCATGTTGCTGGTAGTTAAATCGAGCGATGGCAACGGCTGCCCTTTTTTTCAGCATTGCGAAATCTGTCCAGTTGTTCTTCTATAACAATGTATTTCCATCGTATTCTCCAGTTTTCAGCAGATGCCACCGCTGTTAAAAATAATTCTGAGATCCATTTTACAAATAATCGACAATTTTTACGATAAATGAGGTGCTAAATAGAAAAGGATTCTCGTATAACTATGTCCTTTTTAATTATTTTATTGAAATCAAACTTATTCTTCGTGAATCAAAACAATCAAAATGTAAAATAATTTCCGAAAGTGGTATTAAGAATAGACATCCGTCATTGGCACTGCTAAAAAATCGGATTTATATTATTTGAGCGTTCGCTAAAGGTTCACAGTAGTGCTAATAGACAGTCTAATCATAATATGGCCGTTATTAGGAAGTCCTCAGGAAGACAGTATGAAGGCAGTTTCTCACAAACGGTGTTTTTTTCCCTTTTACTTCGGTGTGTCTCATTAATTTTGCAAAAGATTAATTTTTGTCTCATTTTCTTACAAGAATCCATTAAATTTCTATCATTTTGATGGACATACAACATATACATGGTGATTCTAAATTATTTTTACAAATTTAAGGGGAGATAGGGCGCATAATAAGGAATCAGAATCACATAGCAATATAGGATCGGAAACGTCGTCTTCATGTAGCTGTTAATAATTACTTTGGAATGGGTGTTGAAACAACAGTGAACTTTCCGACCATCTTTCTTCAAAAACTAATGTATTTTCTCAGTAAACATGTGACTAAAATTCATAGTTTAAAATTCTATTTCATTTCCTGGATGAGAATTTTGGAGTCAATCCCATTGTATATGAAACATGCTTGAGAGGTTAGACAAACACTTCAGCACTTTTCATAAAGTGATTATTACCAGGTAAATGAAAATGGCGTTATTGACCCACATTGCTATGTGATTCTGATTCCTTTTTTTTTTGTGCCCTATCTCCCCTAAAATTTTGTAAAAACAATTTAGAATCACCCTGTAGTAGAAGTAGTTCAACATTACACCATAAAACGATGTGAAATTACCAAAAGTTTGTAAAAACAATTTAGAATCACCCTTTACTAGAAGTTTTTGAACATTTCACTTTAAAACGGTGTTAAATTAGCTACAAATCTTTCTTTTTAAGTGGTTCAATGTAACGTTACATTATATTAACCATCAAAGAATGATAGTATTTTTCTGAGAACCCTTGAGCTTGCATTAACCATTTGAGGCGCAGCCCTTTCCCAATGCTGAAAAAAGGGCAGTCGTTGCCATCGCTCGACTTAACTACCAGCAAGATGGCGCACGATCAAAACGTTCATCGCGTGCCACAAATCTAGATACCCTTTTTTGACGATAGCTGGCTGTACCGGCACAGCCAGCTGTCGTCAAAAAAGGGTCTCTAGATATGTGGCACGCGATGAACGTTTCGATCTTCCACCATCTTGCTGGTAGTTAAGTCGAGCGATGGCAACGGCTGCCCTTTTTTTCAGCATTGGGCAATCTATCCAGCTGTTCTCGCATTCTTCCATTTTTCAGCAGATGTCAGTGCTGTTAAAAATAATCGTGACAATTTTTTTACGGGAAATGACGTGCTAAAAAGTAAAGGATTCTCGTGGAGCTATGTCACCCGCAACTATTTTTATAGAAATTTACTCTTCGTGACTGGCAACATTCAAAACGTCAGAGTTTGATGTTCCCAGAGCGGGAACACTGCGCGTTAAAGGGTTAACATACGTCCACTCTATGAAGACACATTTAATTTCAATGAATAACAACATATTATGAAAACTGTAAATAAAATAGGATTAAGCACCTTTTCACCTGTTGGTCCAGGTTGTCCCATCTCCCCTCGTGGACCCTCGAAACCCTAGATATGAAAAAGAAAATGGGTAAATTTCCATGCAACACTGCATTCAATTATATATAAAACATTATAAGTGATAGCAACTAAATATATATGGCTCTGAGATGATTTTAGATTGATGCTGATAAAATTTCCTAACTTTAATTAATTAACCTTTTTTTCACTTATAAGATAGAAACTTAATTAATTTATGAAAAACATTATTTAACTTGTGAAGCAATTTAATTGTAATGTTCCTTTAAAAATTCAATAAATTCTGTGCCAAAAATTACAGTAGTTAAATAAGAATAATTTTACAATAAGTATAAATAATAACAAAATAAATAAAAACTTTGTGTATAAAACAGACACTAAAAGGTACTTATTAGTTGGAACGATCGTTTCGACCGAAAAATCTTCGGTCTTCTTCAGCCGTCAGTGTTGACGGCTATATATACGTATTTATTTGCTTTTATAATTTCTTGGTTAATTTTAAATAAGATATTTCTTTTAAACACACCTACACATCCAGATAGCACAGATTTTTATAATTCTGATTTCATTTGTTTATTTTCTTGGTTAAATGTTAAATTGTAATTACTGTAGCGGAATTGCTACATATAGTTTAAAAGAAGAAAAAAATATTTTTTTTTATTTTTATAATTAAAGCTGCATACGAAGAGCGAGAAATTCATTAATTTAAAAATAAGCTAAAGAGTATCACAGTATGCGAGCGTAGAATGTCTGTATTTGTAAGATTACATCTGAAGTAAAAATACTAATACAGTCTTTTTTTAAAGTGGGAGAGGGGGAGGACACTCAGCAAATACACCATGTAAAGATGACTATTAGATCGTGAATGCCATTGGCCACCTCATATGGAAATCAGACAGTGGCGCTAACTGTGAAAATAAAAGTTTAAAGTGCAGAACTCTCTTACTAGGAATAGATATTTGTTACTTCGTATTTTGACAAAATTGACTAATTTTTTTTCTTCTAATTTGAGATTAAACCTTAGTTCGTTTCTGTAAAAATAATTTGTAATTATATACACCGTGAAAACAATTTCTAGTCATATATTAGAGTGAATATAATTTAAAATTAAATATAAATAATTCTGTAGTAAATATGTTTCTCACACACATTTAAAATGAAATTGCGCTTAATTTTTTTCCCATGAAAACTTATTTTTCTTTTACCTTCATTCCATTTCTTTGTTGCATTTTAAGATTTAAAATTTAAACATTCTGCTCTTGGTGTTACATGTAGCACATTCCTTAAAAGCCAGATTCATGTGGCAATATTGTTAATTTTAAATTTTTAATTATTTTTCCGGAATTAAGAGCTTTGCTTTTTTAGCATACAAAATATTTTTCTCTTAAAAAAAAATCATGAAGTGAAGGGTTAAGATAGACATTTGTAAGAATTTTATAAAATAATGGACACAAAAATTTAAATAAATATTAACTACCAAAAGAAAATAAATATTTATAGGTATAAAAATAACGCAATAAATTTATGAAACATAATTTTTAGTGTAACTTTTTTGAGCAAAATGTAATTTTAAAAAACTGTTCTTACTTCTATAATACCGTTTTACAAAACTTTGCAATTTTCTAAGTTATCTAAAATATACTTACTTTTGGACCTTCTGGACCTTCAATACCTGGTGTACCATCAGGGCCAGGATTACCTTGATCACCTTTAGGACCATAGTCTCCTTTATGACCATCCTGTCCTCTAGAACCCTATATAGAGAAATGCATCAAAATATTCGTAAACACTTTTCAGATTATGTAGATAGAAATTTAAAACCACTATGCACACAAATAAATCAAAATATATTTAAAATATAACTCTTGAATCTAGATTTCTTGAATACATGCAAGAATGGCTGTATTCAAGTTCAGAAAGCTGCTTTTGGTAGTATTACCAAAAACATACTTTGAATAAGTTAAACAAATAATTTAAACTATCTAATAATTTAAAACTAAAATTCAAACTATTTAAAAAATAATTTAAAACAACTAAATAGCTGGTTTAAACAACCTTCCTTTGCTCTCAGATGTGCCCGTGAAAAACTTTTTATTCCCGTTTATGTTTTTCCTTTCGGATTTATAACAACTGCTACTAAAAAAGTGGACTCATACATAAAGTAATGAGATTACAATAAGAATTTTCATTAAAGAGTGATACTCTGAAACGCTCGAAGAACAGACTATATATAGAAATAAATGTTTTCGTAAATAAACATACGAATTTAATAAACATAATGTAATTTAATTAATCTAAATAAACATACGAACATTCTGTTTCTTATTTTGCATCATTTTTCATGGACAATTTCGTTGGAAGATAGCCCGTAATTATCATTTTACCAGATTTATAATTATTATTATTATGATATTTTATATTTTTCCTCCTCTGACGCAATGTTTTCAAATAATTCTAAGTATTGGGACATAAAACAAACGGCATTCATATCTTTAAGTAGTTTCGAAAAAACTGTGCCAATTGCTCAGCAACATTTTTCAAAGTGTGCCAGGCTTCGCAAGATTTTTAATTTTTAAGAATTTTTCCTGAAGGTTTCATAGCTTATGGAGGTTTATTGTTTATCTCAGCTTGTAGAGACATACTAAAAATCTTTAAACGTCTGACATCATTAGTTCATTTATATTTATGAACCAAAATTGCATATTTTTTCGAACATTGTTAAGACGATTACCACGTGTGGATTTCACTGCATGCATTTATTTTGAGCCACAGTAAAGATATAGTTACTTTAGTAATACAGTAAAGACATAGTACTTTAAAACATATCTACACAAATTTAATTTAATACGTTCTAAGCAACAGTTACCTTCATATAGGGTGCCCAGTAATTAACCGAAAATTTGAAACTGTAGTAACTGTTTATTGGGACGTCATACTGACGTAACATTTGGTGACGCAACACTACGCAGTTTATAATTAATGAAACGAGTTTGAATTAATGCGAGCTTTCATTTTGTGCTGTGACGCAGCACTAGACAGACACGAAGTTGGTTTTCAGTAAAAGTTCGCGTCTTTGAAAGCAGTTTGCAGTAGTAAAATGCCGAATTTGATCATCGAACAGAGGATTTTCATTTTCTTCTGAAATTTTGTCCATTTCTGTTGAAATTTCGGGCATCACACTGCTATTTATTCTTTCGGTTTTGGACAACTTTGATATTAGGATTCACCATATTGTTGCAAATAATGGGAAGCACTTCGAAACTCTTGTGAATTGAATATCGGAATAAGTGTACTTATACATGAAGTATTTTTTTTTCTTTTATCTCATCTCAAACTCTTTTACTAAGCAATTCAAAGTTTGGTTAATTAGTGGGCACCCTGTTTGTCTTTATGAAAGTTTATTTTCCAGAAATAAATGTAAAAGGCCTTATAAACTAACACATGAATGTAAATACGTATTGCACCGTGCAACTAAAAATTGCGTTTATTTCCACGATTTTGAAATATTGGAAAAATTTGTTGCCGCCAAATTTTTGGTGGCGACTATAGTTTTACGTGTGCTTAGAAATAAAATGTTACAAATGAGCTGTTTTTGCAATAGTTTTTTTTTCTCATAACAAATACTTTTTGAACACTAAATCAATAAACAAGGCTCTATTTCGTTAAAGTGAAAAGGCTCGTTTCCGTCGCTCTAAAACATGTTTCCTGTTATTGTAAATTGATTTTGTCAGCATCAAAATTGATATTTTCCAACAGTTTATCAAGCTTATAAACAGAATTCAATTTAAATCCCTAGTGAATTGAAGGCTAAAGGTATCAAGTGCTCATAAAATTCATTTCTTGGTACAAAAGAATTAACGCAGTGAATGAAGTTAGTAAACATCATTTCGGTAAGTATGACTTAGCATCATCAATGTAAGAATCAGATTCTGGCTCAGATAATAATGAGTGATACTTACCGAAACCAGTCTGCCGAATGAAGTCTAATTGTTGTTTACTAACGTTGTTCTATCTGTGTCATTATCAAGTGTTCTCTAAAATATTGAAAACAATTCTCTTCCATGGTGTTTTTAATATATACATGATTTTTCGAAAGAGTTCGACGAACTTTAGGAGAGTTGAGCACATAACAACGAATCAGAATCACATAGCAATGTGCAGTCAATAGGGCCGTCTTCTATGATGTAGATCACATATTTAATATTAATTTGTAATCTATTCAAAATCAAGCTTTCTAACTTGTTTTTCTGTTCTCAGTTTCCCTCACTTTGGCTTTCAATCCTTATTTCCGTTTTCCCGGCGTGCAATAGCTTTTTAACTGTTTATTTTTCTCATCAGAACGACATCGCCATCTAGGCTAAAAATAGATTCGGTTACGTCAGACTTGCAATTATAACGAATTTTTGAATCCCCTCTCTTGAGAATTTTTTGGCATATTTTATTTTGATGACATATTATTGGCATATTTTTATGGTTACTTTGTAATGGGCATTGGTTATCTTGGCAAAGTTTCTGTTCTCGCCAATGTGAAGTTCGGTGTTGGCATAATTTTATTAATTTATTTTCCTATTTTTATTTCGCGAATAATGAATCTCAACAATAATGAATCATAACTCAGCAATAAAAAAGTTAAACGAGAATCTTTCACTATCTTATTAATATTCTTAGAAAAAGAATTACATTCTTCATACTAGAGAAATATCGGAAATTTATTTATAGCTTTTGCCATCAACATAAATTGGGCGCTAATGTGTTAAAATGACATTCTTAGTTACGGGTTTTCTGCAGTGTTGCCAACTCCGCCAGAGAAAAAGAATGGCTAAAAGTGTTTACAAGGTTAGAAAAAGATAAATTATATTCATTGGCCTTTTACTTCTAAGTGCTTGTGCTTGCAGAAATGTGCTTGTCTGCAAATGTTTTTTCAATCATTTGGACTTTCATTTCCGATTTGCAAAATATTTCTGTATCGCCAGTTGTCCAAGATCTACCCACAAAGTGGCTAAATTATCAGATCTAGCCACAAAAGTGGCCAAATCTAATCACGAAATGGCTAAATTGGCAACCCTTGTTTTACTGTGAATGATAAATTAGTTTTTGAAGAAAAATGGAAACGAAGACCACTATTATTTCAGAAGATCGAAAGCGATTACTAACAGCTATATGAAGACGACGTTTTCTACCACATATTGCTACGTGATTCTGATTCCTTATTATGTGCCCTACCTACCGTTAAAGATTGTAGGAACTTTTTAAACACCCTGTATAGATGGTCAACATACAAGGGCTGTAAATTAAATAATGACAACTTAACCTAGAAACTCGCAGAAGAACGGGCATGCGCAAATAAGATATGTTAGCTGTGAGGTAGCGCCGTTGTCGATGTGTAGAGTGCAAAAAAAGTTGTCTAGTTAGAAGTATTGATGTTGTGTGGCGTTAAAGTGAAGAGCTTCGTTTCCATCCCTCTAAAGCATGTTTTCAAAGTGCATTGCGGTCGGGGCTTAAAATAGAGGTTGTCCATTTCAAAAATGCAACAGAATGTTGTCAAGGATTACTGGAAGCCTGTGGCGAAAGTGCATTACCGTATAGGACAGTTACACGATGGGTTAAAAGAGGGGACCAGACTACTACTGCCGATTTCTGCATGACAACGCTCGTTGTCTTGCAGCAAACAATGTCACTCTCCTATTGCAATGGTGACAGTAGAACACCCTCCCTACTCACCAGACATGAGTCCTTGTGACTTCGATCTGTTTCCGAAGTTGAAGGAACCCCTTCGAGGCCGCCTATTGCATGACGTTGCATCCGTTCTTCTCCGCGCAATAGGACGCTCCGTCGCTGATATCAACAATCAACACCTTACAAAGTTTTATTTATCTAATCAACACCTTGGCAGTGGCCAACACACCTTCAAGACATCTGACAAAAGGTTATAAACTTTGATGGTGATTACATAGAAGGAAAGCTATGCAATTGTACTTGTGAGTTCATTAAAAATTTATTTTTAGCTACGTTGCCTTTACTTCATTTACAGCCCTCGTATAAAACACAAGTCCTGTACATTGATACATTCTGTGTGTACGAGAGTAAAACCAAATATTGGCACGTATACTCCCAATAAATGAATTTTACATAAAATAGCTTATTTACTTTGAAGAGCATAAAAGTTTACCTTTTCTCCTTTCTCACCTCCTGGACCCCTGACTCCTTGATCACCCTAGCAACAAAAGTCAAATTTAGTACATTAGTATAAAAATTCATATTTATAATAAACTGTTAAATCACATTTTGCCAACACTAATAATTGTCAATGAAAAGAAACAGTAACGACCTTATTCACCAAACACTTGACACGGGGATTAATCCCAACTTCGCATGTTAAAGTCATCGGTGAGATATCTTACGTATGACTCTGACATGCGCGTTTGGATTAATTCGCGTATCAATTGTTTGGTGAATAAGGTCGCCAGCAAAACATTTTTATAGAAAATTTTTTTACAGCAAAAATGCTTCTTCGTTTGAAAAATACAGTGTCCTATACGTTCCCGTACTCATGACATATGTATTTATTATTCGTGTAAACAGCAAAGCTTACAACAGTTATATTTATGCTAAGGGTAGAGAAACATTTTTAGCATCATGTAGCAAAAAATAGCGAATTTACATTTATAATAGATGTTCAAATTATTCACACCTTTCTAAGTACATAAAAAGTATTACTACTTTCTAGTAGGCGAAGCTGAACTCTTTTGAGCGTGTTATCCTCTTTACACCTCACAAAAAGTATCACATCTCAGATTAAAGAGCAATCTCATAATTACTTTTAAAAAACCGATTACATTTAAAAACAACAAATAGAAAGCGTGTTTTCAAATAATTTTTCGAATAAAAGCCTCATTCTCAATCCCTGTTTCAGTAGTAAAAAGTTGTTATCACCCATAAACGAATACTATCAAGACATTTTTAATGGTAAATGATGTTCTAAAAGTTCTTTTAAGCTGTATGAATTTCGAGAAATACAAAAAATATTAACAAATTCAACTTAGGAAATTTCAATAACATCCAAATAATCTTTTGTGTAACGGCCAACAAAAATAAAATAACGGCAAACAATAGCAAATGTGTGCGTCAGTGTGTAGGATTTACACATTCACATGCGTTAAAGTTGTTATCACCCATAAACGAATACTATCAAGACATTTTTAATGGTAAATGATGTTCTAAAAGTTCTTTTAAGCTGTATGAATTTCGAGAAATACAAAAAATATTAACAAATTCAACTTAGGAAATTTCAATAACATCCAAATAATCTTTTGTGTAACGGCCAACAAAAATAAAATAACGGCAAACAATAGCAAATGTGTGCGTCAGTGTGTAGGATTTACACATTCACATGCGTTAAAATCATTTATTCAAAATTGAAGCAACGGTGCATAAGTACGTCAATTCGGAACAACAAAAAAACTTAAATAATCGTTTTAACAGTGGAAACAAAAATGTCCACATATGTGGACCACTGGAAAGAAGTGTTTAAAAGAATATCGTTTTAACATTTTTGGAGGGACTTCCGGGATCCTTTGAGTAAATAGCAAAAATTTTAAGATCATCTGTTATTTGAGGATTACAGCATAAACTTTGTTCTTTAAATGTTCCCACAGAAAAAGTCTAGAATGCTCACATCAAAGGATAGAGGTCGCCAAAGATTTTGACTTTTTGAGATAAGTCGATTACCAGAAAAATCTTCAAGTATATTCATAGTTTCATTTCTTGAAAGCCACGTGTTGCACCATTCTAACAATGAAACAGCTGCTGTATAAGTTCCTTGTAAGTAGGTACAGTATCATTTGGACATTTACTTTTTCAAACATCTTTGTATCTTTCATACGATTTAAATTCAACCTCTTAGTTCCAGAGGTTCACATATGTGGACCTTTTTGTTTCCACTGTTAAGAAACGATTCTTTAGGATTTTTGTAGTTCTGAATTGACGTACATATGCGTCGATGCTTTCATTTTGAATAAATGATTTCAAAGCATGTGCATGTGTCAATCCTACACACTGAAGCACAGATTCCACTTTTGTTTGCAGTTATACAAAAGAATATTTGACTGTTATTGAAATTTGCTAAGTTGAATTTGTGATCATTTTCCCTCCGAAATTCATGCAGCAGAGACAAACTTTACGGACATCATTTATTTTAAAAATGTCTTGATAATCTTCGTTTATGGGTGAAAAAAAACATTTTACTACTGAAACAGAGATTCAGAGTCAGGCTTATTTGAAAATGCGCTTTCTGCTTGTCATTTTTAAGTGCAATAGGATTTTTTAAGCAATTTGGGAGATTGCTCTTTAATTTGAGATGTAAGACTTTTGTCGGGTGTTAAGAGGTTAAAATAAACCGCAATTCCTCGAATGCATGATATGCTCATTTCACTACGAAGAACAAAATAATATAAACTTTATTCTCGCACAACTTGGACGGATAAAGAACAAAACGATAAAAACTAAAAAATTGATACAATGATAAAAACCAAAGAACTTATTCAAATTTTAAGGTTAAAGTACGGGAACTGTTAGAACACATTGCAAAATATAAAATTTTTATAGGTAAAAATGTAAAAGTTGACTCACTTTTACTCCTCTCTGTCCAGGAAAACCCATAGGTCCTTGAGGTCCTTGTCCACCCTACGGTGAAATATTTATATAAATATGTGCATGAAATACACAATAAGTCAACACTATAAGTTCAGTCTACAAAGAAATAATTAATTTTCAATTACTTACTACATCACCTTTAGCTCCTGGAGTGCCTGGTTCTCCTGGAGGTCCCTGGAATGAACATATATAAAGGATTAGCAAAGCAAGAAATGTACTAAAAGTTTTTTTTAAATAATTATAAGCTTTTTTATATATTTTTAGATTTGATGTTCGATTGCAATAGCTATCTTAATGAAATAAAATACACACATTTCATTGCAGGCATTGTAACCTTATGAAGCGCAACCATTTGCCAATGCCAAAAAAAGGGCAACCGTTGTCATCGCTCGATTTAACTACCAGCAACAATGGCAGTGGATCGAATCGTTCATCGCGTGCCATAGTAGAGACCATTTTTGACACAGCTGGCCTTTGCGATCTAGAGACCATTTTTAACACAGTTGGCTGTGTGATCTAGACACCATTTCTGACACAGCTGGCTGTGCGCGCACAGCTAGCTGGATCAAAAAGTGGTCTCTAGATCTGTGGCACGCGATGAACGATTCAATCGACCGCCATCTTGCTGATAGTCAAATGGAGCGATGAAACGGCTTATCTTTTTTCGGCATTGGGCAGTCTGTCCAGTTGTTCTTACATACCAATGTACTTCCATCATATTCTTCCAGTTCTCAGCAGATACAGGTGATGTTAAAAATAATCCTGAAATCCATTTTACAAATAACACCGGCCAACACGATTTTTGGGTCTGACTTCTACATGTTATATTTTAGTTTCTTCTACGCCTAAACTAAGGAAAATATATTTTTCTTTTATGAAGGTTTGCTTTTGTAGAAATTAAAGCAATTTTTCAATTTTTTGGCAAAAATCACTAATTTTTATATATATATTTTTTTTATAATTCCACTCTAAACTATGATCAAAAAAGTTTTTGCTGGATATGAAAGTCTTTTTTATTCAAGATGTGTGATAAACAATAACATATAAATGTAAAATAATTATTTTATTGAGTATTCTTGTTACATAAATCATTTTTCAGACACAATCAATTACAGTTTTTACGATATTACTTTGCATCATTATGTTAACAAAATAAAAATATTATATATTAAATATTACATACAATATTATTATAATAATAGAGTTTACTTTCGGGTTAATCAAAGTGCTGCCATCTTTCGTTTATGAAATAAATTAAAATATACTTATTGACGTAAATCAGACAAAAGCAAACTTTAAGAACTAAAAATGAAAATTTAAGTGTTCTTCAATGTCTAGAATCAGAATTTAAGCATGAGAACAGAACCCCCCCCAAAAAAAAAAAAATTGTTGTTGTTGATGCTGGCCGGTGTAATGACATCGAATCATTTCTACGGGAAATGATGTGCTAAAAAATAAAGGATTCTCGTGTATGCGCCACCATCTAGTATTTTTATAGAAAACAAATTTATTCTTTGTAACTGACAACAGTCAAAACGTCAGAGTTTTGTGTACTCACTACGAAAACATCGCCCGTTAAAGGGTTAAAGCAAGAATTTTATTGACGATTTCTTTTTCATTCAAATACGATGACATAAAAGGAAGAGGGTGGCCGTTTACTCTCCTATGTGGACGAATTTTAAAATGTCTGGAAAGTGATTTTTTGGTATTAACATTCTCCTATAAAATTAAAATAACAGAGATCATGGATCATAGTTCAAAAAAAGATTTACAGAAAATTACATTATACTTATTTCTCATACCAACGTAAAGTATTACTTAATAGTCTGTAGTTCCTTACAGTGTTAAAATAAAATTTTATTTTATCTTGTCTAAATATAGTTTCAAACTGCAATATAAAGTTGCATTCTAAGTTGAATCAGATAATGTCAAAATAGTTCTATATCGATTTACGTTTTATGCATACGAACTTAATCTGTATATTAAACATTTCTATAAACGTTTGTTAAACGCGGCTGCACTGCAGTCATTAAGAAATTACTGACATTATATCAAACTTTAGAAAAAAACGTTTTCTTTTGTAGAGTATATTATTATCCCTATTTATACAAAAAATTACTATTATTTTGGATAATGTAAGATAAAAGTACTAGTAATGGACCACTTTTAAAAATTAAAAGGAAAAAAAAATTTCATTAAGCACATCTAGAATCAACTCAAATAAAAGATGTCAAACAAAGACAAAAAGAAAAATATTTTTTTACTTCGGCATTTACCAGGGGAGAATTATGAGCTTGTTTTTACTTGTAAATATAAGTGGTGGATTAATTGTACGCATAGTCTCTAGTACTACGTTTACGTTGGTAAAAGGTATATTTTACTTCATTAAATATTTTATATTAGTTAACAACATTTTTTAAATTACCGTTAAAAGAGCTGTCTAGAAACTATGCATTTCGACCAGCAACCAGCCATCTTCAGATAGTGCAACCGCCGGTCTCGGCTTCTGGCCAGGTCTTCAACATTTCCATCTGTCTTCAATACTTCCAAAGATTCTTTGGAAATATCGACGACAATTGGCGCCATCAACGATACGGTGCACGCATCCTGTGATGACATATGGGACGTCCTTATCAAGATCAGAAGTGGCGAGAAGCCGAAAACCACCAGTTGCTGGCAGTGCAGTACAAGAAGATGGCCATGCTCCCTTGGCCGTAGTAACTACTTTTTAGACAGCCCTTATAATGGTAATTTTTTTTTCCTGTTGTTAACTATACTCGTGATATTTTCAACGTTTAAACTTTAAGTTATTAGGTTGTAACGAAAGTTTCCCGCCACCTTAAATATGGTCCACGCTAACAGTTCGCGTTTGCGTGTTTGCTCATATTTTGTGAAACTATTTTTGGACTCTTGAAAGAAAAGAGACTTGCTTTAGAACTCTGTGTTGTGAAAGGTAAAAAAAAAAACCCGTTATCATTAAGTATAATGTGTCTGAAATGAAACCATCACGCTACCAAATTAGAGCCATCATTTACTTCCAGTTCTCTTGCAAAAAGTCAGTTACAGAATATCAATGAGTTAAATGTTACTACTGTTGAATCATATGACATTGTGAAAGTTTGATACTGAAAGTTCAAAAGTCAGGACTGTAACATCCAAGAAGTAGAGCGCTCTGGCCTGCCTACTGATGTTGATGAGGGAGGGTCGCCTGCGAGAAATTGTGGAAGAAGATCAGTATTCAACCACTCGAGAGCTAGCTAAGGCGTTACAAGTTTGTGTCGTGCCCATTAGCCGTGCTATGCGTCCCATAAACTTGACATGCAAGTTCAATCGCTGGGCGCCGCCGCATGAATTGATTCAAGCAGGTTTGGTGGAAAACTTTCGTTACAACCTATTTATAAATTATACAACCATACACAACATAACTGCATTAATATAAATTAACTTAAAAAAATTAGATCAATTTATTAGAAATTGCCATTTAAAAGTTACTGTGGTATATGAGCTCATCTTAAGCTTAAATTTTAGTTGAGGTGAATTTTTAAATAAAGAAATTAAAATGTAATTTACATATTCAGAAAGAAGAAAAAAATAATTATAAATATCTTCATTAAAACAACATACAGGAAGGCCATCAGCTCCAGCTAATCCAGGAAGACCTGGTTTACCCCTTGGTCCCTAAGAAAGAATAAAAAAGCAAATAAGTCAAATTTAATTCATCAAAATATCATGTCAGAAAAGTGATCAAAACAGCATGCAATGAAGTGAATCATCTACTCAATAATACAGGGTTACTGGTAACTCGACGTATTCTTGGTAACAGGAGATGGGGTAGCCAAAATGCTATAATTTTGACCGCCATATGTATGGCCGAAAATTAAATAGTTTTTGGGAAAATTGAATTTTCAACTTTTTTCTTGAATAACCCAAAATTTGACATTCAAGTGCAAATTTTAAAAAATCTACTAATTAAATGGGTTTTATTTTAATTTATTTTCATAGCTGAAATTCTAACTAATCTAACATAATCATAAAAAGTGCGAAACTGTAAAATTTTAATTAATGAGCTATTACATACATTTTTAAAAATTTAATTCACATATTTCCTTTCACATGATGTTATTTATTTCAGAAAAGACAATGGCAGTAAGCGTAAATTTCTCTCATTATTCAGGTATCCGTAACATATTAATGTCTATCTAAAGACACTTTATTCGTAAAGAAGTGTGAGTTTTAGTTAGTGCAAGAAAATTTCTAAAGGATGCACGTCCGTTCATTCTTAGTATCGTTCGCCAGCCAATAAAGTTATCACTGTTGTTTTAACTTATTTTCATTGCTGACACTCTAATAAAGTTAACATAATCGTGAAAAAGTAAAAAAATATTTCAAAATTTTAATTCACGTGCTTTACATATTTTTTTTTTATTTACATTTTCTATAAAAAAAAATGTTTTTCTCAAAATACTATTCCTGTAAGCGTACAAATCAAAAATAAAAATTGTCGAATGAATTTCCTATCGAAAAACGTATTAATGTCCATCTAAAGGCATGTGATTCGTAAAAAAAAAAAAAAAAAAAAAAAAAAAAAAAAACGGGGGTTTTACTTAGCGCGGGTAAAACACACGAAAGGATGCGGCATCGTTCATCGTTTAGGATCGTCGGTCAACTATTCAACGTCGATCCAGTTATTGCTACTTTTAAGGGCTTAAAATCTTACTTGAGCACATCAGTTTATGAGCTTCAAACTGGTGTGTGTTGTGTCATCGTGTTCGTTAGTTTCGACTCTGCGTCAAACATCTTTTGTTGATTAGTCAGATAACAAAACGCGCTTACGCGACCCAGAGTCAAAATTAACACGACGATACAGCGCAGCTATTTTAAATTCACAGTCTGATATGGCTAAGATTTTAAGTACGTAAAAGCAGTCATAACTTGATCGATTGACGAACAATCCCAAAGAATGAACGGAGGTGTATCTTTTGGCGTTTTTACCTGCGCTAAGTAAAACTCACACTTCTTTACGAATTACAGGTCTTTAAATAGACATACGTTTATGGACAGCTGATTAAAGGGAGAAATTTTGTTTGTAATTTGTACACTTACTGGATTAGTATTTTCTTGGGAAACCAATATATTTTAGAGAAAATGTAAATAAATTAAAAGTGCGTGAATTAAAATTTTGAAATACTTTTGTATTTTTCATGATTACGTTAGCTTAGAGTGTCAGATATCAAAATTAATTTTTAAAAAGAAGTGATAACTTGATTGGTTGACGAACTATCTTAAAGAATGAGTGGGGTGCACCCTTTGGTGTTTTTACCTGCTCTAAGCAAAACTCATCCTTCTTTAGAAGTGTCTTTAGATAGACAATAATACTTTTTGGATAGATGAATAATGGGAGAAATTTTATTTGTAATTTGTACGCTAACTGCCATTTTCTTTTTTGAAATAAATAATACCTTTAGAAAATTTAAAAATGCGTGTAATGGCTCGTGAATTAAAGTTTTACATACAATTTTTCTTATGATTGTGTTAGCTAAGTTAGAGTTTCAGCGATGAAACTAAATTAAAATGAAACGCATTTAAATAGTATTTTTTTAAAAATTTGCACATGAATGTTAAATTTTAGGTTATTCAATAGAAAAGTTTGAAATTCAATTTTTTCAAAAACTAGTGATTCCCGGCTATACATATGGGGGTCAAAATTGTAGCTTTTTGGCTCCTCTATCATGTCTTACCAGGAATACGTCGAGTTACCAGTAACCCTCTATAATGCAGTCTTCAATAGGTTCTACTTATAGTCTCTCTTTAAAATTTAGTGCTATTATTTATGATATAAGGTTTATTTGAACTTTGACCAGTTTCTGAACCAGGCATATTAGCGTATTATCTCGTTTTGTTTCTAGGAGGTGCAATGCTCCCAGAGACACTATCAAAAAAACTCACAAGAAATAGAGATGAATACCTGGCAATTTAATAGCACTAATTTAGGAAATTAATTAAAAATGAGAAAAATTAAAAACTGTTGAACACAAAAATACTTAAGCAGTTGGAAAGTTAAAGTTAAAAACTTATGTTAGTTAACACATGAACACTAAGGTTGCAACAATTAACTGTTTATCAACCAGTTCTCAAAAAAATGATATTTTATTTATTTTTTTAGTATATATTTTTCTAGTTAGTTACTGCTGATAGCCAAATATTCTTTGAGATGAGAACTTAATAATTTACAAAGCCTCGTGTTCTCATTTCGATTAAGCTGAAGAAATACTTAAATTTCCGTAAAGCTCAGAAACAAATTACAAATCATCACAGTATAATGTTCACTCAGTACACTATTTTATTAATAACTAGCCGCCTCCGGCGACCAGTTGGTTCGCCATCTTAATAACTCTTGTTCGGAGAGAATCCTGTTTCTCACTGGCTTCCTTGGCACTGAAATCTCTTAGATTCTGAATGGAATTTAAAATTAAAATGGTTACAAGCAGGAGCGGCCCTAGGGTAAGTGTGGAGACCCCTGCTAACATAAAAAAAGACGCTGCCTTTTATGCTCTACTTAGTTTTTAAGTTCGAAATGACGCCCCTTCGAAGCCGGCGCCCCGTTGCGATGCTTACAGTGTAAGGCCGCCCTTGGTTACAAAAAAAAGATGTGGTTTAATGATAAAAACCTACAAAAAGGAACAAATTGTTTTCGTCCTATATTAATTCTGAAGAGCTTCTGGATATATTGGCCTTTATAAAAAATGGAAAGGAAAAAAACAAAGAAAATCTGAACCACTTTCAGATTTTAAATACGCACTAAAGTGCTATCTATGTATAAAAAGCGTATTATAATCCATGGGTCTTCCCTATTTTCTTTCCTTATTCCATTAAGTTGGAAAGTATATCATTATTGATGAGTGTGATTAAACACAATTAAAATTGATATTTCTAACAATTTTCTTTCTGGATTTAATGCATTAGAAATAGATTTGAAAAAGCTGCGTAGAAAAATGTACAATTCGAACTAAAATAAAGTTTAAAAACTCATTCAGGTGTATTCATAATTCAAGTAGCAAAAGTAGACGATAAATAGCGCGTGGCGCTAGAATCACATCTTCTCAAAATCGCACATTAACCCGTTTAATTTTCGCCAAATTAAAAAGTTGCACATTTATTTTCGTAAAATTACCAAATTATATTTTTCTTTTGAGTATAAATCATTTCATTCCTGCTCTGAATTCACATGCACACGATATTGTAATTAAGAAATAACCTTATAAATAATCCAAACAAAAAAAAATCGTTATTCTTTTATTTTTACATCAAGAGTCTGAATAATTTAATAAACTTGCCAAACATGACAACCTAGATATGCTCAAACCTCGCTCTTTCCAACAATTGCGAAATGGCGAGAACAAAAATGATCCTTTCGCGACACGTTTTTTATCGATATCTCCTAAAATAATTCGAATTTCGAAAAAATCGCTTCGAGGTATGTCGAGACCCGTCCTGGAGAATTTCCATACAAAATTTGGTAGGTCTACGATCACCCGTCTGCGAGCTACGCGAGACGCAGACAAACTAACTAACGGACTGTTTACACATTGCTTTATTTATATAGATAACATATATTATTTAATGAATGTGACTTAATGAAACTATCAGTAAATTATTATTACATAGCAGATTTACTTACAGTTAATCCTTGTGGTCCCAAAGGCCCTTGAGGTCCAGGTGGTCCCTATAAAAAATTAAAAATGTTATTAATGATACAGTATGAGCAACAATGAGCGCCACTGAAAAAAAAAATGTGGACACCACATGACTTCTCAACATGTCTGTTAGATTATATACAATTTTTATGAAATTCATTTAAGCTAACTTAATTTGAAATTAAGATACGATCCTTCAGTGATTAAGGTTTCTCGATTTCTCACCAAGCATAAGTGATATCATCAAGCTGGATTCAGTTTTGGAAACTTCCTGCCGTCTTCTAGTTTGGCGATATTTTGTTAAAAGTCTCCGAACTTGGCGAGGGCGAGATTTTAGGCATGCTTCAAAAAATGACTATAATTAAATTTAATGTATTGAAGATGTCCACAGACCTTAACATAGAGATTCTATTGGTTGACAGTGTAAATACTAAACTACCCAGTCTGTTGCAATCAGAGTTACAAAACTAGATGTTACAACAGTCCTTAATACAAAATTTCAACATTCTACTGCAATTGTTTTTGAATTCCATGAGTGCACACCTACGTTCATACGTATGCACATACATCACCTCAAAACTAGTTGAAATGGCTTCACGATCACTCTAAATGGATCGTACTTGTATAAGTACGATCCATAGAAACATAAGTACATTGTAAATTGCCGCACAAACTTGTCAGAATGAATTTAGGAATGGTCAAAGCCAATTTTTCTGTGTAAATCTTTTAGCAAAATATTTCGGGATTATAATGTAATGACTTTACTTCGTACAAGAAAGTAAAATAATTCCATTTTCAAACAATTTCATTTGTACGGTTTAACTAAGTACTGTCAGGAGATAAAGTGTTAAGAAGCGTTAGACTGGGTATAAAAACGCTGCAGATATTAAAATGAATGTTATGTAAAGTCCTAATAACAATTTTGATTTTAAAAACTGACATTATTTCATACCATTGGTCCTGCTGCTCCAGTTTGACCCGGTTGGCCTGGTTGTCCAGGCGGACCCTAAGAATTAAAACATATTTTTTGTGTACCTTTGATATTATACAATTTAAGATTTTCTTACCGAAAAATACATAAATAAATTTATCTCTTTTGAACATACCTCTTTTCCTTTAGGACCTGTTGCACCTTCAGAACCTGGAATTCCCTGCGAGATAGAAGTGTTGTTTACAAGAATATTCTCAAAATATTTAAATGTTGAAAAGAAAAATTGAAAAAGAAATGTTTCAGAGTGAATTTTCATGTAACTTACTGGTGGACCAGGAAGACCAGGGAATCCTCGGGGACCAATGAATCCTCTGGGACCCTAAATAATTGCACATAATTAAAAACAAAATAATCATAAGCTTTCTTTATGAATACAAGAAATATAAGATAAAATATATCTATCCGTGAAGAATGCATGCTATAGTTACTGTCTTTAAGAAACATGGTGTCAGCTGCATACCGTAATCCCCCGAGATCGCAACAGTCATAAGGGCCCCCGGTTGCGTTTGTCCAAGCTCTCAAGTGGTCACGTACTTGAATGTAAAACTCTTTTTATATTTCGGGTAAAGAGTTAAACTTCATTGAAATATAAGCATTTTCTTTCAATATCAAATAACATTAGCTACTTTCCGCATTTTAAACATTTGTTACAAACAAGAAATCTGCTCTTTAGACTGCTTTTTCTATTTTTATCGAATAAAGGGATTTTAAAAAAAGATTAAAAGCATTATTAATCAGCCATTGTAACTACGGATTTCATTAACTTTTATTGACTCTAAAGCTTCTTTTCAGCACTGAAAGTTTTACCGAGTTTAAAAATATCTAGTCACTACTATCTGATAATGATGATGCACATCCCCGAAAATAGCGGAGCTACATCAAGCCCATGAATTTGTTCACCCTAAAAAAGTCCAAAACTAATCTATCTAATAATATCACTTACTCTTTTTGTGTTTAACCTACCAAACAAGAATTTCGAAGTTGAACTTCCTTTAGTATTAGTAAATTTATACGTTTCTACGTAATTGTTTTTAGTTCTAGTAAATAAAATTCAAAAGTAGAACTAATAACGAAGTTCTAGTTTGTGCTGCTAAGCAGAAAAGGACAATTCATATCATTTGCTAAATAATATAAGCTACAAATTTTACAATGCATTAAAATTTTTATTTTTAAAAATGAGAAAAGGCTAGATTTCATTTCATTCGTATTCAATGAATGGGAATGAAAACCGATATCAAACCAAGGTACAGATAACAAAATTAATGCCATTAACTGGAACTAAAAGGAAATATCTAAACACGCTAAAGTTTAATTGAAGTTTAAAAAGGATTTATAACTTCGATTTTTTTTTTTTTTTTTGAGATTTAGAGCCACTTTTTTTTTTTTTTTTTTAATCAGGCAAACAAGTCTCGCTTGAATAGTTGACATTTCTTATTTTGTCGAAATTTTCAGGATATATTCTTCATTCAAATTTATTAGATCATTTTTTTTAAACTATAGGAGGAGTAAACAGAAAATTGTCCTTTATTTAAGAAAACCTCACTAATTTGCATGAGCCAGAGTTTCTTGTGACTGAAAAGAACCATGGCATTGACTGTTTTTTGTTTTACTACTTCAACACTGATTGTTAAGACTTATGTTTAAATACCTGAACAAAGGCCAAGTGTCATTCAAAATTCTATGAAGAAAAAACATTTTCTGAAACTGTGTTAGTCAAAATCTTCTTGTGCTAAAAAGTGACCTACAAAGGTGCGTGTTTCAGCAAATAAATGAAAAATAATGAAAAAGAGTAAGATATGCGTGTTTGACTTCTGGCGTGCAGAAACTTAAAATTCCAGAAAACACAAAATTACTTGATTTTAAAGGTCATCTACAGTTTATTAGAGAAGAGTGACGAGTTATTAAATTGACCGGAAAAGAAGCCTTTTAAGTATAACAGAAATAAAATCGATACGCAGACCTGTGATAACTTATTCCAGTTTTATATAATCTGGTGCGATACTTTGTTCTGAAACACATTTTTTCGTAGAGCATACACTTATCCAGAATATGTCTATTTAGACAAATAGACAATTTATGGGCATAACTTGTACTAAAACACAAAATAATTGCCAATGCCACGGTTCGCTCTTAGCACAAAAGCAGTGCCTCATGTAAATTGCCATGTTTTTCTTAATAATACATGATTTCCAATTTCGACCCCCCCCCCAAAATGATATGACTTTTTTAGGGGGGGGCAATTAAAAAAAAGCAGGTCTAATAAATTTATACGAAGAACACATTCTGAAAAGTTAAACAAAATCAAAAATGTCAAATATCCAATCTTTCCTGACACTTAAAAAAACGGCTTTTAAAACAAAGAGAACACGAACAAGAGAGAAGTAAATGATAACCTTAGAAAGACAGTTGTGCCAAGATATATTTCACTGCATTATAATCTTTTATACTGTAAGAGCAGTTTTGGAGTTTAGAAAAGTTCATTATCTTCGATTTCAATGACTTCATTTTAAAAATGCCATTAATCCGATTTGTCTGATCAACTTGTCTAAACAGCAAATTTCTTGCTTGTAACGATGTTAAGTACACTAGCGAACCTGATTTGACAGTGAAAGAAAATGCTTATACATTTCACTGCCCTTTTGACTCTTCATGCAGGAAAAGGGGTTTTACAGGCAAATGCGACAACTGATTTTTTTTTTCCTTACTTCTAATAATAATATTATCCTATTATTTGATGAATCATAAATAAAGAACGCCTCGCCATAACCGTGTGGGTAAGACACTTAGCATAATAGAGGGCTAAAATGTGAAGATCCCGTGTACGGGCCTACCGCGCGGCTGTTGATTTAACGTTCTAGAGTTTTCGGTTTTCTCCAGATGTAACCTGAATAATGAATACTCTTAAAAACTTCTCTGCCCAAGGCAACCTACCCCCACCTCATAGGCAGATACCTCTCTTGTAGACTTTACATAAGCACAAAACCAAACAAACATTAATAAAGTAACTTTCATCAAGTAACCCGAACTCTCGTTTGCTCATGATAAAAATAGTTTGCATTATTCCTAATAAATGCACGTTAATGATTAAAATGCTTGATTTACACTCATGTCCATAAATTAAGGATAATGAAGTTCAGGCAAAGAAAGAGAAAAAAGCAAAACAAATTTGACTTATTTGTAAAGTCTATTTATTAAACAAAAAGTAAAGAGCAAAAAAGATGCTATATGTTTGACATAATTAATAAAAAATGCAAGTTTTACTCCCTTGACCAAATTTCAAAAAGGAACCTATTTACAAAAAACAGTATAACATGGTTAGTAGGATGGTTAATACGGAGTATGTCTCCCGGACGATGCGATACAGGCCTGACAACGCCTAGCCATGCTGAGTATCAAATGATCAATCTGATCTTGGGGAATATTACACCACTGATCAAGCAATGCACTCCGAAGTTCCGGTAGACAGGTGGGAGGGGGTTGACGGGCTGCAATTCGTCGGCCAAGCATATCCCACATATGCTCTATTGGATTCAAGTCCGGTGAGTATGCTGGCCAATGCATACGGGTGATATCCCCCGATTGAAGGCATTTGTCTACAATGTTTGCACGGTGAGGACGGGCGTTGTCATCCATAAACACAAATTCAGCACCCATGGTGCCCCGAAACAAACGTACATGTTGTTCCAGAATGACATCCCGATAGATGTGGCCTGTCATCGTTACACTCTGAACATGCAGGTCAGTTCTGGAACCAAGAATAATTCCTCCCCAAACGAGCCATCCTGCACCACCGTAACGGTGTCTTTCAATGGTGTTCTCTTGGTGGTAACGGGTACCTGGCGCTCTCCAGATGAATGTCCGGCGAGAATCAGACTCCAAACTAAACCTGGACTCGTCGGAAAATATCACAAGACCACTGTTGCGGTGTCCACAATGCATGCTCTCTACTCCAGGTTAATCGCAGGCGACAGTGAGTTGCGGTAAGTGGAACACATCTGACAGGCCTACGAGCATATAGACCAATGTGCCCTAAGCGTCTGTACACGGTCTGCCTTGAAACTGTCGTACCGGTAGCTGAAGAGAGCTGACGAGACAGGTCTGATGCTGTACTCCGTCTGTTTCTTTTGGCAGTAAATGCCAAATAGCGGTCCTCATTCGGCGTTGTAACTCGGGGGCGACCTGTGCTGTAACGTCTACTCATATTACCATCATCTTGGAATCGTTGCCAAAGCCTGGAGATGACACTCTGGGTGATTCCAAGTTCCTCGGATACTTCCAGCTGGGTACGTCCACATTCCAGTCGTCCGATAATTCTGCCACGTAAAACATCATCCAAATGCCACCTTTGTGCCATAACTATGCGGTTTTTGCACTGAAAGGCTTTCACAGCGCTTGTGAACAATTTTACTTCTTTGCCACCATTCCTTATATACCACTCTCTTACACTCTCGTCATTGTGACGTACCATCCACGCCATCTGGTGATTTCCTGTAATTTGCATATTCTTCTTCAAGATGTGTGTGATCATTCCACAGGTGAAATTTTTATTTTAGAGATCAATTTCTGTGTGATTCTGAATTATCCTTAATTTATGGACATGAGTGTATGTAAAAGATATGTTTTTGAATTCATATGTTGATGCAATAGATGCATTCTTGATAAATCTAGCTAAAACAGAGCATTTATTTAAGGTTTTTGTTAAATCTACATTAACAAATAATTTTTTATCTAATGATCACGAAAATATAAAATAAAAATTATCAATTACACAAATAACTGAAGGAGTACGCATAAAATATGTGCTCAAACTTTTGCGATACGCCACTGCCTGATGTCGACTGTGACAAGTCGTCTGAGATTGATTGCTGTCTGCCTGAAAGGAGCAATGGCTACACGGGGTTTACCTGTTTGAGTAAGAAGGATACCTTGGAACATAGGCATAACTTGCTAAGAGCAAGAAGGGCAACTGCCCCCTAAAATTAAAAAAAAAATCAGATATCACCTGTTTCAAAATGGTATTTTCTACAAAAGGAAACATTTCCCCCTATGTCAGATGCCAATTTACGCCAATTCCTTAAGAGTAGGACTTTTTTAAAGGGTTCTAATGTGTATACGCGTTGCATCTGGAGATCCGTCAAAAATGCCCACCGCTATCCGCCTAAGAGCTTCTGGGAACGTTATTGTAAAAGGAAGGAACTGAATGGGTCTATAGACTGTTTTGTGTGTTACCTTTCCTGTTGCTTACATTTTGTTTTCTTTGCGGTTGCTTGGTTTCAGATTTGTCTTTTGTACACGCCATTGGAAATTCTAAAAAGTATTTTTAAAGGTGTCACTTTTATAATATTAACTTACCATATCTCCAGGTAAGCCGGGTGGACCAGGCTGACCTTCTTCACCCTAAAATGAAATACAATAAAGAAGTAATTACAAAAATGTTGAAGAAAAGACTGTTATATTAGGCTTATTCTACTTATAGCTAAGCTCATCCCTGACTCACTGATTCTGTAACAATTCCAGGTAACCACTCCAAGATAAAAATTTTACCACAATTACCCCAAAAAGATTAAAAAATTAAGCCAAAAGGCGCAATAAATATCTACAACCGTTTGTACGATCCATTTAAAAATTTTCATAATTATATATAAAAGTATAGAAAACAACCAGCGCTACTTTAAAAATCTGAATGAATTATTTTAAAACAAACTAAGGAACACCAATTATACGTTGAAACAATACTATTTCAATTACGTTTATATGTACAGCTGCGGGAAAAAAAAGGCCCACTTGCTCTTTATTTCTCCGTCGTTCGTCGTACAACAAAGTAATATATACCATTCGTTTGCAAATAATGCATACTTTAATTTACTATTAATTTAATTTGCATAAGGGCCGTCTTCATATTTAATTCTGCATCAACTTCGTTTTTCTCAATGGCAACACTGACTTTATTAAACGAAAGAAAACCTTCAAATTACCCTCAATATTAATTTTCACTAATTTTCCACGATAATTTCTGGAGATATTGCGAATTATTTTTTGCGCGTTTTTAAGAGACTTTCTGCAAATTGAAAAGCGCTATTTGTAGGTTCCGAACTTTTCACCTTTCATTCATTTCGCTCGCGAGAATTAAAAGAAATAAATATTGTTTTCAAGGAAAATATTGTTACCATCTCTCTTAAAGTTTTTTCTACTGAGAATATCAAGTGTAGAAAGTAGAATGTTTAGTCAGAGGTCCAAATGACCCGTGAGCAGGAATGTAAAATGCCCGGGTATTTATTTTCAAGGGTATATACCCAAAATGGGTATTTACCTGGGTATTTATTTTTAAATTAACACTATTGCTTAAAAAAAGCTTGTATTGGTGGGTAAGGATATTCACACACACACACACACACACACACATATATATGAAGTAAAAAAAAAGAAAAACGAGAAACTTATGAACCCTTTACAACTTTTTAATTTCATAAAGTTTCAAAAAATATAATTATGAAAAGAAGCTATATGATACATGTTGAATAAAATACTTGATTAAATATAGCCTATAAATATAACTGTTGGAATAAAATTGTAAATAGGAATAATAACAAGGAGCAGTGTATTTTACATTTGACAATTTGAAAAAAAAGGAGAGAAATTCAACTATACTAAATATATACAGACAGTAAAATCTGAATTAAGAATCTGAATCTCAGGAGACCGAAAATCAAATTTATAATCCTGAAAAATTCGTTAAAGGAAAATTTTATTATAAAAAAATTGGTATTAATGATTTTTTAAGAGAAATATTTTGTTCATCAATCTTAAATATTCATAAAAGTTTAAATTTACCGTAAAAATATGTTTTTAAACCTATTACTTATAACTACTAGTTTGTAACTATTTGTATGTAATTTTTATTTTAGTGATCATTAAATCAATCATAAGATGCATATAATTCCCTCTCCCCTTCAATAACAAACCATAATCAACTATTACAGTTTAAAAAATAATAAACATAAAATAAGCTCTGGGATATAATAGTAAACTTAAAATAAGCTGTGAGGTATATTAATCAATGTAACACATTAAAAATATTGCCAAAGCTGTCACTTGCACAAAACAATTTAAGGACTACCATAAAACATCCTTCATTTTTAAAGTTAGTGAAAAAATGCGGTATGATCGATAAAGTAGTATATGCCAAATAATCAAACGCTTAATAATAATTTTTAAAAAACACTATAAAAATACTCATAATGAAGTCAAATTAAAATTAAAAACTTTGTATTAAAAAAAAGGAACAATAATAGAAATCTAATTGGTATTAATCATAAATGTTGTTAAGAACAGTTTGAAAATACCCAGTTTTAGGGTATTTACACAGGCCTTGGGTAAATACCCCAAAAATATTTACCTGACCAGTGGGTATTTACCCACCCCACATCACTGCCCCTGAGTTCATAACTTCCTTGGTTCGTACACATGTTTTAAAGGGAAAATGCAAAACGACTGCTCACGATTTTGAAAATCTTTCTAATTTTGAAATTCTTATTGAGTATTTCCCTTGATGGATCTCTTAGACAGGTAAAATGTTGGCGAGTGTGAGGCTGCTCTCTGCTCTTCTGACTGCAAGCATGAATGTTATCCAGCTACCGTCGAATTAGAAGAATGATTTCATGATTGAAAATTTATTTGCTTGAATTTCAAGTAAAAAACGCAATTACTTTTTTGCTGAGCCAATATTATCCCAGTTTTGTTATTTCCCTTTCTTCATTTAATATTATCGTCTGCAATGTGCAATATTCTTATAAGACTTAGGGGGTATTTTAATTTATTGTCAGATGAAAATTTAGACAGAAAAAAAAGTGATTTTGAATGTTTTTTGTATGTTTGATAAAATATGGGGAAGTCCAAAGACCTAATGTTTCCAATATTAAAAAGTTCAAATTCATGCCTAGAATGTTGAGGATGTTAGTTTTTCAGAAATAGGATGTTGTATTAGAAGACATATACATCTACTGCATCTAATTCTATACCTGGAAAATATTTTATTTGGGGGATATGGTAGCAGACGCAACAATAGACGCTTTACAGAATAACCATCAAACTACAAAAACCTCTAATTTATTTGCTTCAAAATTTTATTTTTTTAATACCGCTATCTTTTACTGTGTTTTTGCACAAAAGAAATCTAATTTACGCTTATTTTAAGCAGTTTTCAAAAAAATTGTGACGTAATAAATTTATATATGGTTCCTTAACTCGTGAAAAGAACACATTTTATTTAATATAAATTAAACTACTGAACGTAAAAATTTGAAATTTTGCACAGCTATTTAATATTGCTTTCTGCATCTATTTCAATCGAAATTTAGCTAGGTCGCTATTGATAATTTTTTTGAATATTAATTTAATAATTCATAATTAATATTAATATTTTACTAAAAAATCATAATAATAGTGAATTGTGTTTGGGTCGTTTAGATCTAATAGTACGAATAAAAATCAGCTTCTTATTATAAATATTACATGAGATATGAATTAAAGTATGAAAAAATATTTTAACATATGGAAAGGGGGATTTTGGAAGCTCATAGCTTGACCATTTTCAGTTCAAATTTATTGAAAATTGGTATCCGGGGTTAAAATGAGCTAATTTTTTGAAAAATGAAGTGAAATCTAGGGGTTGCTATTGAGAAAAGAAAAGTTGGTGCGAATTTTAATATGTAGATGGTCCCTTATGCAATTTTTATCAATATCAAATTAAAGTGTACTTCAATCGTAAACGATTGGTATCTGTAACTTCGCTATACTACGAACGACGGCCGAAAAAAGTACAAGTGGGCCTTTTTTTCCGCAGCTGTACGTAGTTACGTTTTAATGCAATTTCTCAGAAATAGTTTGTTTCGTATCTTATTACTGTACAGGTAAAATTTTAAAAGGTACCCTTAAAAAAACGAACAATATGTTTTCTTTAACTCAACTGTTACGACTATTTTTGTTTTTCATGTTACAATCTATCTGAATAAAATTAACCGAGATCTCAGTAGAAATTTAGCTTATTTACAATTAAAATACTTACAAATTTTACAAGCGTTTTGTGTGTATTTTGAAAATACGCATGCATTTTGCATTTTGCACTTTAATTTCTTTGAATCAATGTTCTTTGTATTTTGTACCGAAAATACATTTTCGATGTACTGTGCCCAGCTCTCACACACACACACACACACACACACATATATATATATATATATATATATATATATATATATATATATATATATATACAGGGGAGTCTTACCCACGCGACTAAAATCCCTCACGTAAGTGAAAATTTCGCGTTGTGAAAAAGGTTATATTATGTGTATACGACGACTTTTTGAAACATACACACAATTACTTATAAACGCCCCTCAGACCGCTTTAAACCATAACAGAGCTATATATTACCATTTCTTACATAAAGTAATAAATAAAGCTGTGTTTACACTGCGAAGGTTTGGGTGATTATGTCTTCAGTGATGCTACGAGAAATGGAATACCGTTCGCTGATTGGCTCTCTTCTTTAGTAGCAAATCACGAAGACGATACTTACTCCTAAAACCCCACATTTCTGTTTGTGCTTCTTACTTTTAGCAAAGAATCTCGTGTTGCTAGTAGTAAGTCCGAGTTAATTCTGAGATACGTTACTCGTTAAAGACTCACGTAATATGCCATTCGCGTAGGATAGATCGCTTGAGAATTTCGAATTTAAAAATAGTTTAATTAAATAATTTCTTCAGCACAAAACTATCGCACCTTGGATTTCCTTTTGAGTAAATCTGATTTCCATGTGGCTTTACTAGCTCTATGAAATCTGAAAGTTCTCTCTCAAGTTAGTATTTTCGTTAGCAGCGTCATGCGTTTGTAATTGTCACAGTTAGCAAGTCAACCGCTGGCTCTTATTTAACCCCTTACCGGTTCAATTTTTTTCGAGTTGGAGGGTCAAAAAATGTCAATTTTTTTAATGCATATTTTGATATATATACATTTTTAAACATAATAACAATATTCTCATATAAGATTTCCTAAATCGTGTATAGTGCTATCATCTAGTGGGCAGAAAAGTAAATTAAAGTGTTTGATAGCAAAACGAAATAATTAAAGAAAGATTACTTGAAAAAAAATTCCTACTGCCCGAACTAAACTCGCGATGATCCAGAATGGAACGTTTTACCTACCCGAGCTCATCTCGGGTATATCCGGTAAGGGGTTAATTGCGCGTTGGTCGCACCGTGAAACCACCACTCTCCAATGCTTTCAAGTGCTAGTTGCAAAAGATTTGGTTAAACTGGTCCCAACCCCGAAAAAGTACACCTGTTGCCATCTCCCGAGTTAACTACCAGTAACATGGCGGTCGATAGAATCTCTCATCGCTTGCTACAAAGTCATTTTATGGCACAGCCGGCCGTGTCAAAAAAGAACTTTCTAGCACGCGTTACTGGTAGCTAACTCAAAAGATGGAAACGGGTGCCCTTTTTCGACGTTTGACACTATATAAAGTTTTTGTTCTACATACATGTGAAAATGGTTGAGCGTTAAAAGGTTAAATGGAAAATAGTGAAACTTTGCAGTTACTTTTGCGTTTTTTATTCTGAATTATTTTTATTATATAGGACAGTTGTGGAGGAACACATTTCTACATTAAAAAAAAAAATTAACTTTCGAGATAGACTTAAGACTTCAGTCCCATGAACTTACTTGAGGTCCGTCATGACCTGGAAGCCCAGGTTCTCCTTGAACTCCTGTAAATCCCTAAAAATAAAATTTACATTATAATTATATGTCAGATGGAATAAAATAAATAAAAGATGTTTTAAAAACAACTAAAAATTTCATTTTCAAAATTGTCCTGAAAGTTGAGTACTGCCTATAAGTACATCGCATTTATTCTCTCTCGATTTTTAGACTTCATCTTTATGTTCAAGACGCTTATAAAACTGTAGCTGGTGAAGTTTAAAAATTGTACAAAAATTATCATTTTAACCCTTTAACGCGCGGTGTCCTCGCTGTGAGGGCACAAAACTCGGTCGTTTTGACTGTTGTCAGTGACGAAGAATAAATTTGTTTTCTGTAAAAAAATACTAGAGGTTGGAACATACACGAGAATCCTTTACTTTTTAGCACATCATTTCCCGTAAAAACTGTCGATTATTTGTAAAATTGTCAGGATTATTTTTAACAGCACTGACATCTGCTGAAAACTGGAAGAATACGATGGAAAGACAAGGAAGAACGAACAACTGGATAGACTGGCCAATGCTGAAAAAGGGCAGTCGTCGACATCGCTCGATTTAAGTACTAGCAAGATGGCGGTCGATCGAATCATTCATCGCGTGCCACATATCTAGAGACCATTTTATGACACAGCTGGCTGTGTGACGCACAGCCCGTATTATAGCGAGATTTTAGCTGTAACGAACTTCGCCAAAACGGGATTCGACTGTATTTCATTTTGAGAAATCTTAACGTTTTGAATTTTATTTTTTATTTTTATTTTTTCAGACCCTTCATATTTACTCGTTCAAAATTTTTAATCTTCTTCTATTTTTAAAGGTGTTTTCAAAACTACGCTATTAAAATTTTGAGATTCTGTATATATGCATTTTAATATTATTTGTCTGTGTCAAAAAATAATTTAAAAATAGCTGACAGGTTTTTTTTTTAAATATCATTTAAAAAATCTATCGTCTTGAATTTTAATTATATACACTGCTGGCCATCGTAAATGCAACACCCTGAAGGAAGCATGCAAATAATATGAAATTTACAACATGCATTAGCTGAGGTGAGATATGCAAATGATTAGAATTTCAGCGCAGACGCACATCAAGCGCGCCTGTGGCGCCACCTCAAAGCGCTATTTAAGGCTTGGAGATTTCGACGGTTTCAAGTACAGCAATTGTGTTTTTCTTGCTTTTTTTTCAAAAAAACGATAAATTATGCCTCGTAGGAAACAACGATCATCTTTTGATCAAGTATCCGAGTTTGACAGAGGAAGGATAGTGGCATACCGAGATTGTGGGTTATCTTTCAGGGAAATCGGTCGTCGTATTGGACGAAACCAAACAACTGTGATGCGGATATGTGATCGTTGGGTGCAGGAGGGTACGACGGACAGACGTGATCGACCGCATCGACCTCAGTGCACCACGTCACGTGATGACAGGCAGATTGTACGCATGGCAGTGACGGACCGCTCAGTCACATCACGAACCATATCACAGCAGATTCAGTCTGTAACGCATCATCCAGTGTCTGCGCGTACCATTCGACGTCGTTTACAGCAGAATGGTCTGTCCGCAAGACGTCCGTTGCTTTGTCTACCTCTGACGCGGAACCACAGACGTCTCCGCCGCCAATGGTGCGATGAAAGAAGGATGTGGACGACAGAATGGAATGAAATTCTCTTTACTGACGAGTCACGCTTCTGTATGCAACACCACGACGGTCGGATTCGAGTCTGGAGACACCGTGGAGAGAGGATGCTGAACAGCTGCATTATGCACCGTCACACTGGTCCTGCACCGGGTATTATGGTATGGGGCGGTATCGGATATCTCTCTCGCACTCCTCTAGTACGCATTGCCGGTACTTTAACCAGCCAGCGCTACATCTCCGAGGTGTTGGAGCCAGTTGTCCTTTCTTACCTTCAGGGCTTGCCAACAGCCATATTTCAGCAGGATAATGCACGGCCACACGTGGCACGCATTGTCCAAGGGTTCTTCGTCAATCACCAGATTGAATTGCTTCCCTGGCCGCCGCGCTCTCCGGATCTTTCGCCGATAGAAAACATGTGGTCCATGGTTGCTCAACGACTGACCCAGAGTTCATCCCAGCTGTCACACCAGATCAACTTTGGCAACGTGTGGAAGCTGCTTGGTCTGCTGTACCCCAAGAACACATTCAAAGTCTCTTTGAATCAATGCCGAGGCGTGTGGCAGCTGTGATCTCCAACAACGGCGGCTACTCTGGGTACTGATTTTGGCAGGAACCACGCTTCATAGAATGCTGTAAATTTAATCATTTGTTACTTGGTCAACATGTTATCTACACAATAAATTTTGTTGTGATATCTCTTGTTTTTCTTGGTGTTGCAATTTGGGTGGCCAGCAGTGTATTTTTCAAGAGTGATTAAATTTATAAATAAAACATCCCCATAAATAATACAACATTTTTAATTATAGCAATCTCTAATGATCTCCTTTAACTTTATAGCCATCTCTTAATTATGGTGGTTAACCCCTTCAGCCTTAAATTTTGAATAAAGCAGTTAAAAAATCAATGGGTAGTTAAATGTACTAGACTATATGTAATTATCTTAAATATGAAATATTATAACATTAAGCCAATTACCATACTAATTTTAAAATGTCCTAATATAGGACACGAGTATATAATTGAGCAAAATGAGAAAAAAAAAATAGTTATTTTATATGAAACCTTTTGATACAATTTCTTCGTGCGTGAAAACATGAAATACTTCGCACTTCTCATGCATTTTGATTCATGCATGCATTCATAAAGATGCATTTAACTTGTGGCTTTAAATGGCTTGCCACGTCCATTGTCTTCTCTGATGGAGATTTTCTGCCACCTGCAGAGCAAAAATGATAACGCTCTGCTATTCTTGAATGTATTATTAGTAGGACACTAGGTTTTGGTGTTAAATTTCGTGAAAATGAAGAATATAGAGTAATGGAAGGATATGTTCTAATATTAGGTGGTCGGGCCCGAAGTGGTTAAGAGAGGTAATAGTTACTTGTAAATAAAAATAAAATAACACTTACTTAGACCTGTATAAAATGTTAAATCATGGTAAAAAAAATAAATTGAAAAAATCTTAAACCGTATATCATTTTTTAAAAGGCGATTTCTATTAAAAGTAATTTTACAAAGAGATTTTCTATGTATTTTTTGTTTGCTGGCCATGGAACAGCCACATTTTTTTATCGGGGGCGGGGGGGGGGGGGGAAGATAGTGCTATGACAATTTCAGGATATGTTGTTAGTCTAAAAATATCAGACATTTGCTCGATATCTTTATGGCACATCTATATATCTACCAGTGAGAGTTGGCAATCGTTCTGCCTAAACGGATAGCGAAGCTTTGGAATACTCTAGTGTATTTCCAGCACTAGTGCAACCTTAAGGATGGTGTTTGTATTCATGCTCATATGTTGCTCAATCTCTCTTTGTATATACATACCTCAATCGAAAATTTGTAAATCGGGACAGCGATGTTATTTCAGTATTCGCCAATTTACAGCACATTCTTACTCCTAACTTATAAAACGCTTTTATTTATTTATTGACAGATTGTAATTCAAAATTCTATTTTAAAGTACAAAATATACTTGCCCTATCGCCTTTCTCACCAGGCAAGCCTGGCATTCCAGGTAAACCAATATCACCCTACAATGAAAGCAACAATAATGCACATTATTTTGACATAAACTTTTAAATGAAGTATACATTTATTAAATTAAAAGGACTGTGACAAAATACAATGAAGTACAAAAATAAAAAGGAAATAGATACCAAACATAAAAACTTTTAAACAATGGTATTGCAAATTTTACTTTATGCAATGCATAAAATCATCAATATAATAGTTTTAATCATCAATTAGTCATCAATATAATAGTTAAAATATCATCAATATAATAGTTTTAAAGAAAAATCTAAATTAGAAAAATAGTTTTAAAGAAAACTGTAAACACAAAATTTACATAAAGAATCAAGTTGAACAAGATTTAAAACTCAAGGTATGACTGAAAAGTTCGGTGAATGGTGGTCATGAAAGAAAGGAGACAGGAATTACAAACAAAATGCCTTTACTGGATTTCAGATTGATTAATATTAGTTACAACACACTTTTGACATCAGACGTACAGCTGCTGAAAGCGGTCAACAAACGCTTCTTTTGGAATCGCTTAAAGCAGCGTTGTGACATGTTTTTGGATCTGTCGTCGTTGCCGGCAAAGCGTAGGCCTTTCAAAACTTCTTTGTAAGGGGGAGGGGGGAACAAGAAGTATACAAGTGTGAGATCTAGAGAATGAGAATGTTCAAGCTTCTTGATTGACGTAAGCTTCTTGAGTTACGACAGCTGGCTGTCGTCAAAAAAGGGTCTCTAGATCTGTAACACGCGATGAACGTTTCGATCGTCCGCCATCTTGCTGGTAGTTAAGTCGAGTGACAGCAACGGCTGCCCTTTTTTCAGCCTTGGGAAAGGGTTGTGCCTCAAAGGGTTAAACTGTGACACCATGCACCGAAATTTTCAGACGCACCTTATGTAAGCACATTCAAATTAGGCATGTTTTAAATACAAAATATCACCTTTGGTCCTATGAGCCCATGAGATCCTCTTTCACCGTCTCGTCCACCTGGACCCTAGAGAAAAACAAAAATATTATAAACTGTTGAACGGATTGTACCGCTGAGATAATAATAAATGAGGGCTTTAACATTAACGTTAAAAAAGAAATACGGAAAAGGAAGTGTAAAAGAAATTAGATACTTTTCCATTGTAAGCAGAATTTTGATGATGCGCAGATGCGACACGCACATCTTGGTCCCGAATAAAATAACTCAGAATGTTATGCAAACGTTAAGCGACACTTGATTCGCCAATACAACGCATTGAATCAGCACATCGACAAGATCATAAAGGTACATTGACAACAAAAAATAGTGAACAATATAACTTCAGTGACGAATTAGATAAGTGCTTTAAGATTTAATTCATTTTAGAAAACATATATGGGGGAGAAAAAGCAGACTGTTCATCTTCAGTTATTGTCCATATATTTTAAAATCCGTTACGTACGATCCGATTTTCTGAAGGATTCGAAATTCATTAGCTAAAGTAAGCGTACCCCTCAGGGGGAAGACCTACTCTAGGTCTTTACGGGTGTCGCAATCCCGGGGCCCCAGCGATCTTCGCTCTTCTTTGTTCTACCCTCCTCTCCTCTTAGCTGTCTCCTTCCTTTTCCCCCTCAGTGTAGTTTCCTCTTTGGAGGTGAGGGCCCCCCTTCAGAAGCTGCGGTCACTCTGTACCGTCAGCTTCTATTGGCGGAAAACTACCCACGTGTTTGCCGTACGTGGAGACCCGTGTCCCCGGAAATGGGGAACCTGGTAATTGAGGGGTGTTCCCGTAGGGGAAATCATCTGAATGGCATTTCCATTGGGACGGGATCAACCTCAACACATTACTTTGGCCTCGGCTTCGGGTAAACGGGAGGTACACAGCGTTCCCCTGTGTATCAATCGGCTGGTGGTACTGACTTGTTCAACTGCTAGGGATCAAGCAATCGGTCTTCTGCTGGGCACGTCGTTAAGGGTGGACGCTGCTTACAGGGATGTACTGTGCGCGTATAGACCCGGCTATCACTGGTGTGCAATTGCACATCCCCTCGTTGGGCTCCGTGGTGGGTGGTGAGGCCGGGTCCGAATACTAACTCCTCAACATGGCTCAGAAAATTTCTTCTCCCAATCTCACGTCTGCCGTCAATGCTCCACTATCAATTACAAAAGAAAACATGGATTCACAGTTTTTTAACACAAATGCTCGATTCTTCATCATACACTGTGTTGAAGGTACCTTTCATGAAACATCGCCATTCCTTATACATAAATGCATTTCAGCCAATGTAGGTGAAGTCAAAGAAAGTAAAAAAACTAAGATCTGGAGACCTCCTAGTAGAAGTAACAAACAATAGACAAGCATCAAAAATAATGAAAATCAAAAACTTCGGGGTAACATCCATTACAGTGTCACCCCACACATCGCTAAACACCTCAAGAGGAGTCATATCAGAACCCGAACTTTTACACTGCTCTGAATCCGAAATATTAGAAAACCTGAGAGACGAAAGTGTGTGCGCAGTTCGTCGAATCACGATTCGTCGCAATAACCAACTTATTAACACTAAACATATAGTCTTAACCTTTCAGTCTCCAACTATTCCATCTCATATAAAAGCCGGCTATCTATTATGCCCAGTTAGACCATACATACCAAATCCTATCCGTTGCTTCCAGTGTCAAAGGTTCGGTCATACCAAAACCTCCTGTCGTGGATCACCGGCTTGCGCCCGCTGTGGTGCCTCTGGACACGACAGTGAAACCTGCTCAGCACCTGCAAAATGTGTAAACTGCACACAAGAACATCCATCATACTCGAAGTCCTGCCCAAAATGGGCATTTGAAAAAGAAATTCAATCCCTGCGCGCCTCTCAAAGACTTTCTTATCCTGATGCCCGTAGAATAATAGAAGCTCGCACACCAAAATCTGGCCTATCCTATGCTGCTACAGTAAAATCTACTAACTCAATAGCTACTCAGACCGACCCACCAACCAATACTTCCACCACCAACACCTCAATGAGTAAACAAACAGCACCTAAACCAAATAAATCTTGCTCCTTCTCCCAGAAAAATACTCCAAAGAAAAAGGTACCAAGCAATAGCTACACTCAAGTTAGACCTCTGCTCACTAAAACAGCTTCCTACAAATCAAAACACAATAAATCTAGCATGAAAAAAGTACCTCCACAACCACAAATTGATGACACTATTTTAAACCTAGCCCCATCAGAATCCGAAATAAGCGATGAAGAATCAATGGAACACGAAGAAATCAATCCTCCAGATATTCCCGCAGGGATTCCAACTAAGAAGCTGCAGGATGGCCATATCTATCATAATTATGGCATTGTTGCTCTCCTGGAACTGCCACGGTTTCCTAAATAAAGTTGACGACCTCAAAACTTTAATTTACGACCATAATCCGCTTGCTTTGCTCTACAAGAAACTTTTCTGAAGAAAAATAGACATATAGCTCTCCGCAATTACACGGTACTGCGCAAAGACTTTGAGCTCAGTGACAGGGCTGCTGGTGGAGTCGCTCTGTTAATTAACAATAGCATTCCTCACATAATAGTTAACCTCAACACCAATCTCCAAGCAGTAGCTGCCCGTGTCCAATTAAAACAACTAACTACAGTCTGCAGTATTTACCTTCGTCCCCACGAAACCATCAGCCAAACCTCACTAAATAACCTTATCCAGCAACTTCCGTCACCCTTCATTCTCCTTGGCGATATGAATGCTCATAGTCATTTGTGGGGCAGCAAAGACAGTAACTATAGAGGCAAGCAAATAGAACAAATTCTAACAGATTTCTCACTATGCGTTATGAATATCTCTGCGAGAATACCTACTCTTCCACCTCCCAACAAAATCCTTCCATGCAATAGATCTTGCTATCTGTTCTCCGTCCATCTTGCCGTTATATAATTTCTCAGTTTCCAGCGACCTGCATAATAGCGACCACTTTCCAATCCTTCTCTCACCACTATACCATAACTCCTATAAGAACCTCAACATACCCTGTTACATCCCAGATAAAGCTGATTGGAATGCCTTCACTGCTCTATCCGCAATTCCCCCTCTATCAGTGAAGGTACCATAGATGAGGCTGTTGAGAAAGTTACCAGAATAATCATTGGTGCCGCCGATGCCAGCATTCCAAAGTCTGGGATCGGCCCGCGCAAAAATAAAAAACCGTGGTGGAACCATAAATGTACCCTCGCTAAAAAGCAGCAGCAGAAAGCCTGGGGCACCTTTCGGCGGTGCCCCACCACTGACAACCTACTTAGCTTTAAGAAAGCAAAAGCTTATGCCCGTAAAGTACGACGGGAGAGCCAGAGAAAATCCTGGGATAACTACATTCCGGGATCTCCACCTCCACATCTAGTAAGGAGCTGTGGAACAAAACCAAAAGAGCCATGGGAATCTATAATAACAACTCAATATCCTGTCTGTACAGTGGTAACCGCATTATCTCTGACACAAAAGAAATCGCAGATACTATCGGTCAAACCCTATCTTCCATCTCTAGTAGTACCTCTTTCTCAAATTCTTTTCTCCCATACAAACAACAATCAGAACAAAAAAAAATAAACTTTAAAACTTCTTCCAACTTCTCTTACAATAGTGCCCTTACAATTAATGAACTCACAAAATTCTTAAGACAGTCCTCAAATACCTCTCCCGGTCCCGATGGTATTACTTATGAAATGTTAAAACACCTGTCCCATGACTCCCAACTAAACCTTTTGATATTATACAATAGAATCTGGAGTGAAGAAACCTTTCCCTCCTCATGGAGAAATGCCATAGTTATTCCATTCCCTAAACCTGGAAAAGACACCTCCAACCCAAATAACTACCGTCCATTAGCCCTACTAGCTGTCTATGCAATTAATGGAGAAAATAATCAATGCACGCCTTGTATACATCCTTGAAACCGAAGGCCACATCCACCCTTTCCAGAGCGGTTTCCGAAAGGGTAGATCTACTTATGACAACATTTTAAATTTGGAGATGCAAATTCGAAATGCATTCCTGAGGAAAAACCACTTGGTATCCATCTTTTTTGACATTGAAAAGGCTTACGACAGGACTTGGAGATACGGGATCCTCCGGGACCTGCATGCCCTGGGCTTCCGTGGGCACCTGCCTAATTTTATCAGAAATTTCCTTTCCCTAAGAAACTACAAAGTACGAATCAGTAACATCCTGTCTGATAACTTCATACAAGAGGAAGGAGTGCCCCAGGGCTCCATTCTCAGTGTGACCCTTTTCTCTATAAAAATCAACGATATTCTTAAACAACTTCCTATAACTGTTCAAGGCAGCTTATACGTGGATGATCTCCAGATATCCTGCCAGGGGAAGGACATGCGTCCTCAGCATCGAGGCCAACTTCAAAACTCTGTTAATCACATCGTCAAGTGGAGCACTAAAAATGGTTTTAATATTTCTGCCGAAAAGACCACCGCAACACACTTTTGCCGGAGACGTGGGATCCACCCAGATCCTGAAATCTACCTGGACGCTTCTAAAATAGCAGTTCATGACTCCACCAGATTTTTAGGCCTGTATTTTGACAAAAAACTCACGTTTACAAACCATGTTGCTTACCTCCGCAGCAAATGCGAAAGAAACCTAAATATTTTAAAAGTACTTAGCACAACTTCCTGGGGTGCAGACCGGGACTCCCTTTTACGCATTTACCGAGCCGTCATTCGATCAAAAATGGACTACGCTTGCTGCGTTTATGGATCAGCTTGCAAGTCAATCTTAAAGAGACTTGACACTGTGCATCACACTGCACTACGTATTTGTTCAGGTTCTTTTAGGACATCGCCCACACAAAGCTTGTATGTCACATGTAGTGAACCCTCTCTCAACCATATCCGTCATAGGCTTCATGCACAAATGCTCTTCGCATTCTATCTCACCCTTCCCACCCATTAAAAAACTCTATTACAGACACCCATCTGGATTGCTCTATCAGAATCGTCCGTCGTGCACTCCTCCTTTCGGGCTCAGAACGCGCCGGAGTCTTATAGGTACCCCTTTCGCAGGTGTAAAAGTTGCCGCTTCTTCTCTTCATGAAGTCCCACCCTGGGACACCTTGCATATCCCCTACTTAAAACCATTCAAAGGCTTCATAAAACAGAACACTGACCCTACAATATATCAACAGCTATACCAAAACCACAAAGACAAGTACCCCAATTATGAAGATCTATATACTGATGGCTCCAAGTCTGGGGACCACGTTGGCTTTGCCTACACTAGTAGTTCCCACGCTTGTAGTTATACTCTCCCTACACTTTGTTCAGTATTCACAGCCGAACTCTTCGCCATTTACGAAAGTCTCCAGTTTATCTCCAGTTCAAATAAAAAGCACTTTATAATTTACTCAGACTCTTTAAGCGTCCTTGAAAACCTCCAATCAGGCTCTCCTTCCAATAGCTATATTGCTAAAGTCCTACATTTGCACGGACAACTTACAAGTAGCGGCTGCGACATACTTTATTGCTGGGTACCCAGTCATATTGGGATCCAGGGCAACGAGAAAGCCGACTCAATGGCTAAACATTCTACTCTCCCTTATACCTGCCCGTTTCCTTACAGTGACATTAAGTCAGCAATTTCTAACTTAATCAAGGACAACTGGGCTAAAGATTGGAATACAGAAACAGAAAATAAACTGCATAAAATACACCCCACTCTCACCTACTGGCCCTCTCATCCCAACCGCAAGTACGACGTCATTCTGACACGTCTCCGCATTGGGCACACCAGACTCACTCATAAGCACCTACTCCTGGGTGAACCGGCCCGGAATGCCCACATTGTCATACCAATCTCACCATTCGTCATGTTTTAACCTCATGCACTGCTTTTAAAGATTTTTACCAAATACTTTTTAACAGTTCTCATCCCAAACTTGACGTGCGATATTTGGGTGAAACCCCTCATCGGAATCTATCTGCCTTTCTTAGGCGTACCAATATTTTTTATTCAGTGTGAATTTTGTCTGACTGGTACCGGGATGGGGGACCCCATCCAGATGTCATGTCCCACATTTATCTACTTTTAACACTTATTGAATTTTACTTTTTACCTTTTTAGTCTTTACATTTTAGCTTTTACTAGACTTTTGTGGTACCTTTCATCTGAATACTTAATGGTACGATTTTAACTCCTTGTCTGGCGCAGCATGTCCTTTCCGGACCTTGTGCCAATAAACAACAATCAACCAACCAACTAAAGTAAGCGTATTTAATTATGGCCATTTTGATATTCCATGAAGTCTCTTAATCTCCATGACAACAAAAATAATCGTCCTCAATCTCAAACAATAGGCCTCTGTCGTTGTCAATCATTAGTGGGTTAATATCGCCTTATTTTTTTCACGTTGCGGCGATTTTTGAAAATGCGCCAAATTGATATAAAAACGATTGCAGTGCGGTTAAGTACCAGAAATTACTGACTCAGTGAAGTCCCAAGTCTATGTCAGAATAGTTCTAATCGCCACTGTCTCGCAAAGGTAAATCAGTAAAGCCGACCGGATTGTATGGTGGGTAAAGCACCGCACTGCTGTTTCGGGTTCAACTCCCGGCGGTCGAGGTTCGATCCCCGACTGGGCGTGGTTATCATTCTGTCCGTCCCTTCAAAGGGGGAAACGTTGGTCCACCTACTAGGTGCCCCCATAAAAAAAGTGACCAACAACTTCGGCCTTCGTTGCGGCCAATGCCTCCAAGGCATGGTTAAGGCCCGCCATTTGAAAAAAAAAAAGTAAAGCAATAAAAGTTCCGTAAATGAGCATTCTAAAGATCCGCATAAAGAGAAATCACGCAGTACGCATGGATTATAGAGAGTTTCATTTGCGTTTGCACTATTGGTTTTAAGCTCAATGATTCTCAACCAGTGGAGAGTGTTCCCCAAGGTGAGGCGTGATAGCAATAAAATTTGGGGATTAAGCAGAATGGAAAAGAATTATTTTCTTAAAGATTGTTATTTTTCTAAACAGGAAGCAAAGCAAAACATATTTTCACGTAATAAAAAATTATACATGCATTCACACTGATATAAATACAGTTATAATTGGTATGGGTACTGAGCAGTGTATCGAATAATTAACTTATCAGCACTAAACTAAAAAAATTATCTGGCTCGATAAATGAGAAGAAACAGCTGGTTTTTGCAAAGTAGCGTTCCCGACAGGCGATCAATCACAATAAAATTATAGAGAGAAAGCTTAGTACCTTTTAGATGCATAAAAGACAATGCACGAAGGTTCTGTAGTTAAAAGTTCCAGCGGATCAAATTTTCTAGGCACTTGCTATGCATGGGGATTGTAACACATTTTAGAATGAGTTCTGATATCCCCTGAGGCCTTCAACTTTCATGAAGATAATGGACCATAAAAATAACTTCTACTTCCTTTTACAAGTATTTGGTAAAAGATTTAATACAAGGTGTCCAGCAAAGGACATACTGATTTCAAAATTACATATCTTGGAAAAAAAAAAAGTAGAATAGAAGAATGCAGGAAACGGTATGTTTATCAGGTAACTTGTAAAAATTTTATACAGACATAGTAGTTACAATAGCTGCTAACAGAGAGTGGTGTATACAAATTTCTTTTAAGGGGAGAGGAGGTTATAAACGCAATCTTAATGTTAAAAGCCGTAATATTTATCTTGAAAATTAAAAACTTATGAATGTTAAAAAATCTTCTGCTAGGGCGGTTAGAACGCTCAAACACTACCTTGCATACGCCACTGCGAAGAGATAGTGCTGCACGTCAAAGATCAATCAAAGATCATCATGTATGAGTATTCTCATTCTCAGCAAGCAGTCACAAAACTATCTTTTCAAAATGACATACAGAGGTGTCGGAAATGAATAATGAAATTTGACGTTGCAAACCGTAATGTCTCAACGGAAACGAATTCACTTGCCACACAAATCGACGAATCAAGCTCGTCCAGCGAGTTGGGGTAATTCTTGTAGACAATATCTTTTAATGTGCTCTACAGAAAGTAGTCACAAGGAGTCAGATCGGGAGAATATGGAGGCCTACTATTACAACGCCATCTGTTAGCGGTTTTTGTAATTACTTCTTTGAAACTTTTGTATAAATTTTTACAGCTTAGCTTACATAAGAAACACACCGTTTGCTGCACCTTTCCTCTATCGATCTTTATTTTTTAGATTTTTAACTTGGTAATCAGTATGTCTTTTGTTGGACACCTGTAAACTGTTCGTCGGAAATGTCACCTTCGCCGACAAATCGCATAATATGACTAGTATCCTTGATTTTTTTACCTATAGCAATATTTGGTGGGCATCTTAAAGGCAAACCCCGCTTTACTAAAAGAATAAGAATTTTTTTAATACAGAATATTTTAAAAATCTGAATATTCTGAATAAGACGCATCAACGTAGTACCTGCGTCTAATAAATAAAATTTACTGATTAAAAGTAAAATACTCTAAATTTTACTTTTCTTATTTTAAATAGATGTCTACTTACTCAACTTACCCTTCGACCTGGTCTACCTGGATGTCCCATCATACCGCGCAAGCCTCTGGGACCCTAAAAAAATTACAAATAAACAATAGAGCATGGTTACGTATATTATTTGCACTACTCTTGCTCAGTGGTAATGCAAATGATAAAGTGGTAGAATTTTAAATCGAGGTAAATATACAATGTATGTACAATATAAATAAATCTGTGCAAGACAAAAATTAGCTAAAGTTAAATATAAAAGAAATTTTTACCAGCTTCAAATTCATAAAACTTTCGTGTGTTTCTTCCGGTATAATTGATAATTTTGATGGAAACTAATTACTTTTACTACATTATATTACGAAATAAAAGGTATTTTGACTTACCTCTTCACCAGCTTCTCCTGGCTCACCTTTCGGACCTTGAGCCCCTGGAGGACCCTACAGTTAATGAAATTCAAAAGTATTACTAGCAAAATAATAATAAAAATAATTACTGAGCGTAGCTGAAGCTATAATTAAACATTATGATTGAATTTTGCAACATTTGTTAGATTACTCCTCCGAGACCCCTGAGATAATCACTAAACAATTTGTAATATTTGTTCACTAAATCTTCAAACATCTCATATACTATCTTCACTAAATTTGGCCCTGTGATAGTGGCCATGGCGTAGATGGCCATTGTCATTGGTGGCACCGACAGTGACAGCAACGACAATGGTGTAGCTAGTGGGGGGGGGGGGGCTTCTTCATTGCATTATGGAAAATAAGAGAGGATTTCAGTTATCGAATTTTTCAGTTGTCTCCGGTTGCTGAAAACCCTAGCTACGTCCGTGGGTCGATCCTAGAGATCTTAGTAATAGATCGTGTTGTTGAGGAGTTATCATGAAAAGCATGTTCTGCATTTACTTAATAATGTTATATTGCTTTGTATTTTTGAGGTTTCACGTAAGTTGGGATATTTTTATCTCTCATCCCGCGAAAATAATGCTTGATTCATTGATTAAAGAGAGTAGACAGTTCATGTACACAAATACGTCAGGACATGCTCAGCAGTTACTGACCTCGACCGACACCTCCGATAATGAAGGCCTCCACACCAATTCAAAATGGCCGACTCCGAAGTCCATTGTTCTGAGTTCATTTGAATGAGTTTTGAGAGAAATGGCGGTTAACCTTTTCTTTTTTAACAGTAAATAAAATATCCATTTTCATGAAACTGACTTTATCCGAATAGAAAAATTCTTTATAAGAACTTACCACTCTAATTTGAAAAAAAAAAAATATTCATTTCATAAATGTATTCGTGCGCGGGCCATGTTTATCGGAGGTGACGCCTCGACCCACCATTGTAATGTTTAATAGGAAATAAAAATTTTAAGATAACAAAGTACTGAATTAATTTGAGGAAACCATTTCAAAACAACGGTGTCCTAATGACTTTTTAATTGTACTGCATAACCCCACCCTTTTCGTGACTCGAACATATTTCGTATTAGTTTGTTGCTGTTCATAATTGTTAACGAAATAGAGACAACATTTGGGCTAATCACATTAATTACGCATGATAAATATAACAGTAGTTTTAAGCGGAATGCCTCTAGAAAAAATTAATAATGTCAGGAGGAAAATAGCCCAAAATGGAAAATTTCTGCTATTTTAAGCTGTGTAAATTTCCACCATTCATGTCTATTAATTATTATAATTGAACACACTACGAAAGAAAAGTAACCGATTAGTGTTAAAGAAACGTAAATCTTGTTGAATAAAGATTAGTATTTATTATGTATTATTATATATATGTATTATTATATATATATATATATATATATATATATATATATATATATATATATATATATATATATATATATATACACGGGGTGTGTCATCATTCCCTCCCGGGTTTAGAAGGCTTATAAAAAAATATATCACCAATACAGCAGCAAAGTTGACTTAACTGGAGAAAGAAACGTTACAAGTTTTGTTTCGCAAATGTTCAATATGTGAACCTTTCGTAATGCAGCAGATATCAAGTCTTAGTGGAGTTCTTTCCACACTTACTCAACATGTTACGATCAATGGTAGCTTATGCGGTTGTGATTTTGGCAGAAATCTTGTAAATCATGTGGCACAGGGGCACAAACACACGATCTTTTATGAAACCCCATTAAAAAAATTGCATGGAGTTAAGTCCGCAGGGCGAGATAGCCACGGAAGAAGGCATATTGTTGTCGTCATAAATCGTCCAATGCAACGACGAGGAATCCATATATATACCCAGAAAAGGTAGTCAGAAAGGGAACCATACCCAGAAAATTAAAAAAAATTATGGGTATGGCTTCTGAGGATGATCCCAGAGGTTATAATTTCCATTCCATTCATTCTTTTATCATTTTATTTTGCTCTGTTTCTTTCCTTTTTTTTCTCACTTGGGGTGTGTCATTTTTGCAGTAATATTCATTGTGTTTTACTTTTTGATTATATATATATATATGGAACAACAAATGGGTATGAAATTTTATTAATATTTTGATACACTATTGAAATGCTGAAAGGAATGTCAAAGAGGTTTAAGTCAGCATATTTTTAATCTCCATATCTCTGACACTTTCAAAAATATATATCTCAAATTTTGTACATCACCTCATTAGCGTATGAGGAGCATTTTACTAGCTAGGAAGTACATCACCTCATTAGCGTATGAGGAGCATTTTACTAGCTAGGAATTCTTTTGTACGGGAGTCGTATACAAATTTAAACGAGTAACTTTTTGAAAATGAACGAGAGGAATTTTTCCTCAACGCAGCATTTTTTTTTTCAATTTACATTCCCCAATTATCTCTAATAGATAAAGAATTAAAGCACGTTACTACCATTTCGGGGCAACCTGCATATTAACTGATAGTGAGAATGTAACTAAATAGTATTTTTTGGAGGAGTGGAAAGATTGCACCATTATGAGTCAATCGTAAATAAAATTATGTGTGCTTTTCTTTTTTTCTTTTTTTTTTTGAGGGGGGGGGTGAATTTAAAGAATCATTTTATAATTAGTAATTAACACTGAAAAAAGATTGTGGGGAAAGAGTGTTATTGTGTTAAATTTAAGCTATGTTTGAAAGTTTTTTTGAAAAATAAAATTAAATTAAATACTACCATGCATTATTTAAGAAGCCTAAAGTTTCAATTTTCTCCTTTAAGGGTCTATGTGCTAATGCTTTATAATTAATTTTCAGTTAGTTGAAAAAATGTACTTCGACAGTTTTTTGGGATGTTGAATTAAAAAATTAAATTAAAAAATATGTTTGTCAACATTGCTACTGTACAGAGGACGATGCGTTTAGATGAAACTTTTACACAAAATCACACAGATGACGACACCGTTAGACAAAACTTATACAGAAAATCTCTGAAAACATTTACTGAATAACAACAATATATTTCCTTTTCGTCTGTTTCAAAGAAATCACTTGCTTTATACTTTTTTAAATATCTCTTTTAAATTTAAAAAAAGCTATATTAAATAAAATATTAAATCTTACGTACCACAGGTCCGGCAAGACCCGTTAGTCCCATTGGTCCGGCAGCTCCTCTCATAGCCAACTGAAAATAGTAAATAAGCAAGTTTTATTTAGCTAGTGATAAGGCAAAAAAAAGGGCATTATTTGTGTATCTTTTAATCACTTGCTATACACTTTTTTAAATGTCTCTTTTAAATTTAAAAAACGCGATATATGTCTCATTTCTCGTCTAATTAGGGTGCGATATGTTTTTCAATTTGACATTTGTTTAAGAAAGGAGAGAAGTTGTTTAGCACATTAGGTACAAGTAATTTCATTTTTACTGTCCTTTTTTTTTTTATATATTGTATGAAATTACTCCAAGAAAGGGAAAAAAAGATTATTTTTAAACTTTATATAGGACATATCTGATAGTCTTCATTAGGTAACCCAGAGTTAGGAAAAATGAATGACCGGATATTAAATATTTAAATTTTTGAAATTATTGAGCGTATTATTATAAACTATAGACGAAATAAAAGATCACGGAAAATGGTAGACGGGCGAAGTTTGAAGGTCCGGGTCCCATCGCGCGTCCGATGGCCTAACCGTTCGGAGTTTTCCGTGGTTTTCTCCGAAACTTGGCGTAAATACGGGTTAGGACCCCTTAGAAAGAGGGGCAACCCCCACCCTTTTGTGTTCTCCTTCTGACGAGGATTTATAAACGGCATTCGGGACAAGCACACAAATCCGATATACATGTTCACAACAACAACAACAAAGAAAAGAAAAGCATGCCAAGTCTCCCCCCCCCTTTTTTTCTTACAATTCCTTGTGACCGTTTTATCGCACGACAAACCGTTCCACACATTTTTCGGTATCACACTGTAAATGACTCTTTATGCTGCACACGTTATTTCAGTTCTAGCGGACTTTTGGCACTGGTGGTGGTACGGCCTTTGAGCAGCATTAAGAGCCATTGACAGTGTGATACTACAAACAAAACGTGTGAAGCGAACTCAATTGCAGATTAGATGTTTTTCGTGTAATAAAAGAGTCACACACAGAGCACTTGTCACTGGGTGAAAAAGTAAATTCCTTTATTTCGTCAATCAGTCATTGTAATATGTGTAATAGTTTTAAGACATAAATACCTAAAATCCTCTCATTCATAAATGCTAACCTCCTATTACTATAACAACTAAGTTCAAATGTTTAAAAATATCTCGAATTGAATAGCGATATCAATGCTAATCATAAATAAATGTTAGTTGCAAAACTATAGAAAATCATAGAAGAAACACCCAAAATACTGATGTAAAAGATAAATATAAACACTGTGTAGGAAAAAACAATCATAAAATGATACTTACGGGAAGGGACAATCGTTTCGACGAAAAATTTATTCAGTCTTCGTCAGCCGTCACACTTCCTCTCACGAAACAGTGGGAACGTCGAAACGATAGTCCCTTCCCATAAATATCATTTTAAGTGCAGTTTTTACACAATTTTTATTCATTTTATAGAAAATCGTAATAGATAAAATGAATAAAATTAGTAAAAAAATATGGTGAAATAATTTTTGAGAAAATGAATCCCTCTCAAAATTATTTCTTCGATTTACGGAAGTTTTAATGAAAGCATTGCTGACGAAATATTTCCGCTATTTGACGAATATCCGTTTCTTTTTTCTCCTGTCAACTGGAGAACTTCGGGGAAAATTCACGTAAATATTACGTTTCCATAAAGTGCGGAATAATAGTCCAAGATCCCAGGGCCCCAGACCTTACTTATTCTCAAAATGTGTACGATTGAGTAGTGTTAGTACGTACAGTAAACGTATGCATACTTGCTAGCTTGGGCCGACGGCCAATTTTCAGATACCACTTGCAACTGTTACGTAAAAATAATACTAACTTTTCTTAAATTCTCACAGCTGATTTTTACGTATGTTGTACAGAATATTGTTACAAATTTTGAATCAATACTGCCAGACACTTTCTGTGGGCGGTAATTATCGGCAGATGATTTAAAGATGGAAAGAAAAAAACATAGCAGCTGTGATTTCGATTTCAGCGAGTAAATTAAAAGTATTTGCAGCGTTTTGAAAAACACTATGGCAGAGTTATTAAAATGTGTTTTTTGTAATACTTCGGATATAAATTTAGTAATGCTTACGGAAAGGAAGTTAGTCGACTTTTGGTGTACATATGTATGAATGTAACTCGCATATCTCAAAAACTATTAGCCGTAAATTGCTGAAATTTTATATATGATTGTTTTAACATCTAGTTGTGCGACTCGATTTTTGGTTCCAATCGATTCGGGAATTTATTTACTGGACCACCCAAAAGAAATTCAAAACATTAATGTCTGTGGACATTTTCAATGTATTACGCCTGTAGTCAGTCATTGTTTGGCCCATGCCCAAAGTCTCGCCATTTGTTATCGACCTTGGCGAGCTTGGCCGAAATATCGCCAAATTTTACGTAAAAATTATTTACACATTTCGTATTACTCTAAAACTGTTTACTATAGAATTTTGAGACTTTGTATTTATAACTAGTGTAACATCTTTTTTTTTTATTGCAATCAACTGAGTAATTTATTTACAGGGTCAAACAAAAGACTTTCGATACAGTAAGGTCTGTGGATACCTTCGATACATTAAAAGTCTGTGATGAATCATTACATTTTGGCTATGACTAAAATCTCACTCACTATCTCAATCCTGTCAGCTTTTTGCGAAATATCGCCCAATTAGGCGCCAAAAACGAATCTTTCAAATTCAACCCAGCTTACCGATATCTCAACTATTTGACTAGCAATTGCTAAACCTTACTATTATTGCAGTATTTTATCCTTTTCAAGCAAACACGCTTATAGAAGTGCACAGAAAATTATTTATGATTTAACAGACGTTCAAGGAAGTCTTGTGGTGTCCAAATGAGATTTTATTCTTCCAATCTTTAAAGCGTCTGGCGACAATTACGGCCCGCAGAAAGTGTCTGGCAGTATTTATTCAAAATTTGTAACAATATTATGTACAACATACGTAAAAATCAGCTGTGAGAATTTAAGTAAAGTTAGTATTATTTTTATGTAACTGTTTCAAGTGGTACCTGAGAATTGGCCGTCGGCCCAAGCTATCAAGTATGCATACGTTAACTGTACGTACTAACACTACTCAATCGTACACATTTTGAGAATGAGAAAATAAGTAAGGTCTGGGGGCCCTGGGATCTTGATCTATAAAGACGCACTTTCAAAAATTATTTCTTCAATTCATCTGGCAGTAGTGCTGCCAGAATATCTCTGTTATTTGACGAATATAAGTGGGTTTTTTTTCTCTCTCTCTCTCTTCTCCTGTTAATTGAAGAAACTTCTTCAGATTCAACGAACATTTTTCTTTTCTTCAGATTTCGGGAAGAACAATTCACGGAAATATTACGTTACTATAAAGTACGCAAATTATTCCTTGTGAAAAAGGATGAATAAATTAGTTTATGAAGACTGGATTTTCTGCGACTGTTCTAATCACTAATAACAACGCATCTATTAAATCTTATTCAAAAGGGAAAAGTATCAGGAAAATTATTTCTCACACTCACCATGTGTTGACTTAACATTTGCCTAAGGGGTTCCGTGTGATCAGGTCCTTTGTTATCTCCTTGAGGTTGATACTAAAAACAATTTAAAATATCAAGAAAAAACAATGGCTGAATGCGCTTTTAATGTTTCAAGAAACCAAATCTGCTTCATAGTTTTTAACCCTTTGCAGCGCAAGCATTTTCACACCAATATAAAAGGCCAATTGGATAGACTTCCCAACGCTTAAAAAGTGCAGTCGTTGCCATAAATCCATTTAACTACCAACAACATGGCGGTCGATCGAATCGCCCATCGCCACACAGCTAAAGAAGTTTTCTGACACAGCTGGCTGCGCGGCCGCACAGCTAGGTTGAGAAGTCAAAAAACTTCTATAGCTCTTTGGCGCCAGACATGCGTTTCGATCGACAGGTGGTCGATCGAATCGCATGTCTGGCACCAATTTAACTGTTGTTGTTGGTTGGCGTTAAACATGTCTGGCGCATTTAACTGTTGTTGGTAGTTAAATGGATTGATGGTAAAGGCAGAATTTTTCAGCGTGCGGAATATTTAACCATATTTTTTTGGGAGTAGCAGTGAAAGCGTTAAAATAAAGTGGTTTCAAGGAACAACCACCGCGCGTCAAAGGGTTAAACATAGTTTAAAAACACTAGTAATTAAACAGATTCGTAGCTTAACAGAATGTCTCTATGCACTGTACTTTGTAATAAATGGTAAACTTGTGTTAGCTTTGAAAATTTCAGGGAAAATATTAAAAACCTAAAACTGCACAGCGAAATTTTCTGAACCCCAATGTATTCGGCAAAATATTCCTCTTTTCGGATTTTTTAATGCTTTATAGCTGGTGTTGTTTTATTGTTTATTTCAGTTTGTATTGCAACTTGAGAATGACAATTCTAAAAAATTTCCTATTTCATGATATTGTAAGTTTATGCAAAACCAAAATCACAAATCATCTGAAACTTCCCTCACTACTGTCGTAATCATGAGAAATTCTGCATTACTATTTAAAATAACTTTTTTTTAATTCAACAAACAGTCAATAAGAGCATACACGTAGGATTAACTTTGGTAAAGTACAGAAAAGATAATCAAAGAATAAAATTTTAAGAAAGTCTTTTCTCAAAATGAAGATTAAAATATATGTGGTAGTGAAAACTTTGCTAATTTGTGCAGTGCATACATGCAACTAAGACATCAAAATTTAGTTTTTCAAATTAAAATTTTTAAAGTTAGTTCAAAGGTTGCCATGATTCACGAAGTTCCAGGGATACTCGAAAGTCTAGGCTAGAGTGTACGCAATTTGTCTTTCGTCAGAGATAAATTCAAGAGGTCTCAGTGATGGCCCCTTGAAACCAGGTTTACTGTATCCGATATCATTCTTGCAGAAACATCAGGTGTAGATTCTGGTTCTAAGCCAAAAGTTTCTTTAGCGCCTCTCTGAATTCTCGCTGAGCTGCAGTCAATTTATCAGTAAAAAGTTTTGTCAAATTGACATGGTTATGCGATTCAGCTTGCCAGAAATCTGGTATTTAAATGGCGTCTATTTAGTACAAGGAAATGTAACGTAAGATAAAACTGTTGTATTAGATTTTTGAATGCAGAATTTTATCAAATTATTATCATCACCAGGAATTGACAAAAATTGTAAAATCTGAGGAGAAAGGAAAAAATTTTAGGAGCCTTATAGATATTCAATTATATTAATGGGGGGGGGGGGAAGCTAGTCGCGAAGGAATACATTTTAGTCGCTTGGTAGAGTAGACCGGATTTTCTCGAATGCTGTTTATCACCTATGTAAGCAATGTTATAACTATATTACATTGCTGTTAAGAAGTGTTTCAAATGTTAACTTGAATTAAAACGTTCAAACTAAAAAATAAATAAATTTGTAAATATCACATGTAATCATGTAAATATCACATGTAAGTATCACATGTGTGTTATTTACAAAGTTTATATTATTTTTATGTAAATATTTGTATGTAAAGGATTATAATTTATTAAATTTACTTCATAGAGCTGCGTCAATCTGCCAGTAAAAAGTTTAGTCAAATTGGCATGATTATGAATTTAGCTCGTTAGAAATCTAGTTTTCAAATGATGTCTATTTACAAGGGATTGTAACGTATCATAAACCTGTTGTATTAGATTTTCGAATGGAATTTTATCAAAAAAGTGACTGATCATCTATGTAATCAATGTTATAACTATGTTGCATTGGTGTTAACAGGTGTTATACACTGGTTTATTGGAATTAAAAGGTTTACACTAATAAATAACTTTTTAAATAACACATGCAATTTTATATTTATTTGTGTTATTTATAAAGTTTTTAATTAGTTTTATGTGAATCTTTGTATGTAGACAATGACTTGTTAAATATACTTGATATTAGTGTTTGTCCAGTGTGTTGTAAACAGGTTAAAAATTTCCTATCATCAGCACTATGTAACTTCTTTAAATAAAGTTAAGTAATAAGTCCTGCTTAGACATGCAAAAGAAAAATACCATATTATTGAAGCGGTCGTTATTGATTTATGAGTGTAATATTTTTGTGTTTCTCTCACTGAAAATAAGCCTCTTTTTTCGTACTAAAAATGGGCATATCATCTAATATTTAACAAAACAAAAGTCTTTACGTTTCTTCTACGGCAAACGTAGTTTTATACATAATAAAAAAAATATTATATGTTTATAGTTCACCGGAACTGAGATCAAGTAAAGCATTAATACTTTTTGGGTAGGTATACTTGTGTCCTTGAAAGAGTTAAATCGAATAAAAAACATATACTTACTGGTATCATAAATATATGACCTGGTGGACCTACAGCACCATCCATTCCATTCAAACCTTCTCTTCCTTGGTCTCCCTGGGCAAAAAACAAAAACATCAATGTTTTTTAGATGCTCCCAATCACATTTTTCCATGTCGTATTTTTTATGCAACAAACAGTTCTTTGCACGTTTGTTTTGCATTATGGATAGCAGTATCAGAATTATATCAGTCTCGGAGGATACAATCAGTCGAGTGTACAAGATGGGAACTGAGAGAATCATAAATACTGTAATTTTTTATTTCTAATAATTTTTATGTACTCATTTTATTGCTATTTCTTTTCATTTCTAAAACCAACTATTTCTTAAAATTCATTGTTTTTTTTCTCAGTAATTTTCTCTGGGATTATTAAAAATTAGACTAAACAGTAAAAGGGTTTTTGTATAATGCTCTCTCCACCCATTCATCAAGCAGTTGACGTAAATAATAGCAAACAAATATTCTTTCTTTCCAAAGAAATTAAGAAGATTCTCGCGTCGAGTACCCTACTCTGCGATCTTGACTTCTCGCTGGAGTAGATGCGATTGCTTTAGTCTTGATGCCAGAAGCTCTGCCTTTGGCAAGTCAAGGTCTCTTACGAGATCAGTCAAGTCTGTCTGTGGGGGCTCATTCAAATCGTGTGTCTCGAAATCTGGATCATGAGAAGTCCCACGTCTAGTGACTTCTCCTTCTTCAGCATCATCTTCCTTTTCAATCTCTAAACTTTGAGGTGGTTCAGAAATTGTCAGATTAGCCGAGTGAGGAACGGGCCAAATGACTGATGAAACGCATGGATACTGTACGAGTCATAGTAGCCATAAAAACCACCCATATTGAGATTTTATTTCCGAAATTGGTTCTGTATCTTAGAAACTAGAGCTAATCTCAACTTTTTATTGCGATTTTCGTGCTTTGCGAGACAAAATATTTCGGAAATAAGTTATGTTTGAGCCCGATACATTTTTGATGTAGTGTAATCACTTCGGGAAAAATGAATATCCGTCTAATTTCTTAACCAATTTTAATAAACAATGAGCTTGTCAAAAAGTTTTATCCATGAAATTAAATAGAATTTTTAAACTATCCATTTTAGTCACGTGTTTTCTGTGAAAGATACATCAGCTTTTCAAACACAATGGACGGAAAGCTCACTATTATTTCAGCACTTGTTCCAAAGTAAGTATTAACAGCTACATGAAGACGACGTCTCCGACCCCACATTGCTATGTGATTCTTATTTATCGTTACGTTTTCTAGCTCACTTTAAATTTTGAACCAATAGTTACGGAACACCCTGCATAAATGACAGCACCAAACATAATTAAGCATATGAAACTATATTGAATGAAAGTTACTTTTAGAACGCTCGGTATTTGTGCTTTAACGAATTTTACAAATAATTTTTATTTACAAATAAAAACCATTTTCAGGTATTTTCTACTTGGGTAAGTTTTTATTGGGTAAATCTGTAAAATGTTATGTTAAAAATAATGGTTTTTTATGTGAAACTTTCTTTTAAAAACTAAAACATGCTTTTTCCAATTATTTCTCATTAAATATTAATTCTTAACATAGTTAAGAAATTCCTTTACCGTGAATAAGAACAGTTTGAAGTTTATAATTCAAAAGAAAAAATACATACTTTCCAATTTAAAAAATACATACTTTCCACGTACTTTTTTTTTTTAAATCATGAAAAGTACCAAAAACCTCCCGCAAAAAGTTGTCATGCAAATTTGAAAACAAGCCGAAATATTCTGTATGAAACAACCATTCTTAATTTTCATGAATTTGAATATAAGACGACCATCGACATATTCTACAAGAACTGGACGAGATTTGCTTGTAAGATGGTGCTGTGAGTCGTAATCGTTAAGTTTATGCTGTGCGCAAGTGTGTGCTAGAAGTAGATTGCATCATGATTCGTCACTATGAGTCACTAGCAGGGACAGATTTGCAGAGATAGAGGTCCAGGGTAAGCTTCATTGGGGGGGTCCCTCTTATGAAAACTTTCTTATTACCCTACAAACCAACTTTCATATCACACCGTACAAAAAAAGGATGTTGTAACACCGTAAACGTCTTTATTTTAAATATCAAAATTTGCAAATTGTTGAACTTAAAAGGTGTAATTTGAGGCCCCAGGCACTTGCCCCAAATGCCCTGCCGGAAATCAGTCCCTGATCGCTAGAGGGCCCTTCTGTAGCTTGTCATTAAACAGAGATCGAATATTTTCTTTTGAGAGGTTGACGCTATTTCGCCCATCTGCCGCTAGTCGATGATCGCCTTAAATCCACGTCCGTGTTAATTTCTCAGACAAAAAAGTTAAATTCTATTGACCATAAAAACAAGATGTGGAAACAATTTAAGTCAAACGGGTGCAGTTATACCTTTTCTCCTTTTGGACCAGGAGGCCCTGGAGGTCCTTGATATCCACGTGGTCCAGGAAGCCCCTAGATAAGAGAGAATAAAGCTTTTAATTATAAAATAATTGAACTTTTTAAAATTAGTATTAGCTATACAGTCAAACCTCGTTAGTAAGTCTCCCGGATAAGACGTCACTCTGCATATTACGTCATCTTTTAGAAGTCCCGACCTATCTTATACAACTTATTTTTAACCTATTGTACTCCGCTTATTGCATCGGTGTTTCATAAACCGTTATTAAAAAATCTTCCAAGACTATTTTTCGTTTCGACATTTGTTCGATAACAGATTAAATATGAGAGGTTGTACTGTTAAATAGTAAGTACTACGTATCATTTGCTTTCAATACTTTCCTTAATTTGTTACCTATTTTATGAATTTAAATTCTTATCTATTAATTTATATAATTTAAATAATGTAAATTATTTACAGACCTATTTATTACATAAATATTTGGCATTTCATTTTACATTCAACATGAACTCCGCTTAGTAAGGCATTTTTAAATGGCCTCGAGAGTGACGCACTAATGAAGTTTGACTGTGTTACATAAAATTCGTAGCTTGGTACAAAATAATTGACACAGAGAGAAAGGGACAATGAAGAAAATCCCCAATGGTAGCAAGCCCGCAAGAAGTCCTCGGGAAGTGTAACTTAGTATCATCACTGCAAGAGTGAAGAGACTGGCGGACTAAAAATATGATTTTAATGAAGTACCTGGGCTCAAAGTACCCCAGTAGCATAACTAGCTCAAAAGACGTTCTCTGAATGTCTTGAACTAGTGCTACTGGGGCCCAGTGTATTGTTTGAGGGTCACGTATTTGGATGTAAGTGTTTCAAAGAGTGTTACAAGACATAAAACACGTTTACCCGTAGCCCCGAACGCTGATCGCCCACAACTATGCTCACAAAATCCGTAATAATAGGATAAAATTTTGTTCTATTAGCCTGTATAAAATTAAAACAAGGAGGGAATAGCAATTACATGGATAGTAAAAAGAAAATATAAATGCGTGAGCTTATAGAAAGAAAAAATAATAGGGTTTTGCTATTAGAGTGCATTGTTGAACATAAAGGGGGGCAATTCGAACAGTTTCAAGGCTGCTTTTTTTATTATATGATATTTATAAAGCAGCTTGCGTTTATAAACACGTCAGCTCTAGCTACTAGGTTTCGTGCAAAAATTGAAGAAGGTGTGACTAGTGGTCCCAGTTGTAATGCAGATCACATAGTTTTCAGGTCTAAAATAATTTTCTTTTGTTCCGTTTTTCTAATTCAAATATTCTGTATTCAATTTTAATCTCTCTCCACTTAGCTTTTCTGCTTGATAAAAAATGCTTCACGTTGCCCGACGCACAGTGGGGTAGAGGTGGAAAAAGTCAATTTTTCAAAATCCCTTTTTCATTGATCAGCTCCACTACTTTTTCAGTAAATTACCTGCAGAATCGGCCTGTAGTAATAGTTTTGCGGTTACAGTACTTGTTTAGCATGAAATTAAAGTCAAACGTGAGCACTTTAAATTTTTTAGCTTTTACAAGGAAAAATTTCGAAAAATCTCTTTTTCATAGGGCTTTTCCGAATTTTTTTTTGATGATATATGTTGTGAGTATAGGTCCTACAGTATCTGTAAAAAGTACAAAAGTTAATTTGAAGATGAGTTTCTACATGCAAATCAGTCAAAAATGAGATTTTGGGTGGAATTTGGATTTAGTTACGCGTACAAATCGAGCTTCACCTTCCTTTGATCTGTCATATTTTTTTTCTTGAAGTTCTGACCCTAATAAAGGATCTCTGAAAGTTTTACACCCCTTCTCACCCCTATTCGGTCACAGTAAATTTTTGAACATAGTAATAGGCCCCCGCCCGCGTCTCATTCTCTCTGGCAGGAACACAATCAAATCCCCGCGTACCCGCGACTGTGTGTTTTTGTTTCACACTTGTTTTGAGAAGGGAAAGGGGCAGGTGATTAATTCAACATGATTCTGTTTGAACTAGGAAAGTGTATAATGTCATCTGGGTAGAAAATAGTAAAAATTCTTTGTTCGTGGTGTATTCAGTTCTTTGTGATTCGTTTCACTGAAGCTATGCCTGTGTTAAAGATACCTTACGCGGACTTGGTAAATGCGTATTTTGAAGACGGTTGTGTTGAAAAATACGTGGAACAGCGCTACGGTGATGACCTTAGCGACGATTTCCGTGCAAAAATCAGTTCAGAAATAAGCAGGCGGTTCAAAGGAAATTTTAATACAAAGTTAAAATCCGTCAATTACGACAAAAAGGCTTTTAGGAAAAAGTTTTCTGATTGGATGACACATGAATTTGAGGTATCAGTTCCCGAAGCTATTGAGACGGTTGGCCTAACTAGTCATGGCAGGCCCTCTAAGCCATTTGAATTATGCGGGCGCAAAGCTCAACTATATAAAATCCGTGATGTACAAACCAGTTATTCTCAAGCTCTCATAGATGCTGCTGGCTCATCCAAGGACCAACCGACAGCTTCGTTTGACCCGGACAGTGCGCTGGCATTGATAATCCAAGCCAAGTTGTCCAGGGAGCAGTACGATGTGTTGAGCAAAGCTGTCCACAATCTCCTTGGTTATAAAATATTTCCAAGCTACACTAAAATACAAGCCGCTAAAAAGCAGTGTTACCCACATGATGCGAAAATCACAGAAATAACCGCTGAGGTTCCTCTTCAAAATTTACTAGACCATACTTCCATAAGAATAATTGAGACGCTACCACTGAGTGACATAAAACTTTTGGACCAGCCCCAACTCTTACTTCACACTAAGTGGGGCTGTGATGGTGCATCCGGCCAGAGTGAATACAAGCAAAAATTTCACGAAAATGTCGAAGGTGCGTCGGATGCACATCTTTTAATGACTTCAATTGTCCCGCTTAAATTGACACTAGCATCAAATGAAGAAAAGTGCGTCTGGAAAAACCCTCGCCCCTCATCAACTAACCTTTGCCGCGTCCTGAAATTTCAGTACAGAGCTGAGTCACCAGAATTGATTAGACAGGAAAAAGAGCGAGTGGAGGCCGAAATTAAAAATTTGGTCTGTACTACGGTTACTTGTGAAGATGTCGAAGTTAAAGTCCAGCATGTACTGCATTTCACGATGATAGATGGCAAAGTGGCGCAGGTTGTGACCAACACGCCTTCGGCGAGCAACTGTGTGGTATGCGGTGCCAAGCCTTCTCAAATGAACGATTTATCTATACTTGGCATAAAACCATCAAAAGAAGGCGTTTTAAGTTTAGACATGTCTCCATTACATGCTCGTATAAGGTTTATGGAATTCATATTGAAGTTAGCTTATAATCTCGAATTCAAAGCCTGGAGATCTTCGTCAACTACCAAACCTTTGAAGGATGCGGCAAAAAAGCGGATTCAGGAGGAATTCCACGAAAAACTGGGATTGAAAGTTGACTTCGTCAAACAAGGAGCAGGTACCACAAATGATGGTAACACAGCTCGCCGTTTCTTTGAAAATTCCGATATCACAGCTGAAATTACTGGAATCAACAAGGAAGTGATATCAAGACTAGCAACAATACTGGAAGTTGTTTGCTGCCACTACCCCATCGACCCAGAAAAATTTCAAGCATTTTCGGAGGAAACGGCAAAGTTGACTATATCGCTGTATCCGTGGTACAATCTGCCAGCCACTGTCCATAAAATCTTATTCCATGGCTCTCAAATAATAGAGGGTGCAGTTTTGCCTATAGGAGCACTTTCAGAAGAGGCACAAGAAGCACGGAACAAGGACTACAAGTACTATAGGACTCACAACACCAGGAAGCATTCTCGTATTGCAACGAATACGGACATTTTTCAACATTCTGATGACATCTTCAGATCCAAAAATCACTAGCTTAAGACCGCTTCCGAAGAAAAAAATCCTTCCTCTAAGTGATGGGGCAAAGGAGTTGTTATTTCTTGAAGGTACCTTAAAACTGATGAGTGAAAACAATCGAAAAAGTGAAAAGTGAAAAAACAACTTTTTAAAGAACTTTCAAAAAAAATTTTTTAGATTTATTCTGAAATTTATTCAAACTGCTTATTTATTCTCAAATTTATTTAAACTACTTATGTATTCTGATATTTTCCCTGAGTTTTTTAAAATGTTTTTATCTATTCTGAGTTTTTTTTTTTTTGGGGGGGGGAGGGATTTATTTTTTTAATTAATTTGAACTGATTACTTATTCTGAGATTTATTCCGAAAAGCTTGAGTCACTTATCTTAAATTTATTCTGGAATTTCTCTTTTTGTTTATTCATTCTGATACGAGTGGAGGCAGGCCTTCTTCACTCTAAAAATTTATTTTTTTGAATCAAGTTTTACCTATACCTGTTTCTTTTTAAAAAGTGATATGTGCTAAAAAAATATTAAAGTGACGATATGTACCAGATAAATCTAGTATTTTTTAAATATGAAAACTACTTATAGAACAAGGATTAATTTAATAAAATTTGTCGAATTTTTCCGGAAATCGAATATAGTTGACATTTCATCAAAAAAATCACCCCTGGCGATTTAGAATACATTTTTTTTTTTAAACTGCCCATATTGGTAGATCTGTAGATATCTCTGGAAACTTCTACTGATCCCTAACATCCCTGAGACTAAGCAAATTCTGTCTTCAAAAAAGGTATGAGTTACTTTTTTTAGGCCAAGAACTGAAAAAACACTTTTTTAGCAAAAAGAAGGAAAAAAAAAAAAGGGAGAAAAAATGCATAAGTTTCTATAATTTCACCGAGTTTTTGGGACATACTTCGCTGGTAAAAACTCTTTTCAAGGCTGAGAAGGTGGGTTTTCTACAAACTCACTATCTCAACTTGCTATAATTTTACGCGATTAGGATTTTTTTTTCCCGAAATCGGGTGTTTTCACCCCACTGTGCGACGGTGTGTCTGCGATTTCGGGGTGTTCCCCTTCTAAATTAATTTGAATTTTGAGTGAGCAATGTAAATTCTGAGGTTCCTTTTACTCTGATGCTGTTTGTTTTTATAGGGTTGTGGGCTTTAGGTACGGGGTTCGCTAAATTCTGGCACTTCTGCCTTGGCGATATGCTTTTATACCGTTAATTACAAATATTTTACATTTATTACACCTACCAGACAGTTTTGGTCACGTGGGCAGTGGCTTATGAGTGGCTCATCTTTTTTCTCTCCAGGCTGTCAAAAGCTGGCCAATTAGTAAACAGTTTTTAACACACTTCTACGTATTTATCCATTCGAGCAGGTTGTGTTCGGTTATTATGGATCTCCGGCATGCCTTGTGGCTATGCGGGAGATTTGATAGAACCTGATATAATTAATGTTTTTCTGTAAAGCGATGTACAACATTCTGCGTATTTTTGAAACTGTTTTTGCTTTCAGCTTCAATAAAATATGGCCTGAACAGTATTGAAGTCGTCTCTGTTTTCTAGGACTTCGGCGTTTCTCGTGAATTTTGAAAACTACTATGCGACGTCTAACAGGCAAATGGACAGTTCCTATTTTTGACCACCGAAAACTCCTTCACGCCAGTTCTTTTAAATTACATGGAAGAGAAAGGACTAAGAATGACTTCAATTTATTCAATTTTGTTGTCTTGGTGATGCGTTTGTTTACTAGGACGTCCTAGGAGAAAGTGTAAAACAAACTGTCGATAACTGAATCAACTGGCTCTTGCCTAAGTTCATTTTATCAACTAATTCCACTAAATTGACTTTAAAAGCGACGATCAACCTGTTTAGGTTTAAAAACTGAGAGTTTAAAAACGCTTAACACTAAAACTAGTTCACCAGTGGCACTGGTTAAGCTTTTACGAACACGCCTCATTTAAAGACTTTTGTGGGTTCTATTACAGCGCCATACATCCAGGGCAAGCGTGACCGTATGGATTAAATAGGCAACCATTTAGGCCGGCAAGCTTTTATACACTGAATATATGAGAATTTTTCTACTAGTATTTATTATTATTATTATGTAATTAATGTTATGTGCCTCCTCTGAAGTACCTGTAGTTAAAATTTTATAACATTTCGATCAGTATAACGCATTCTAGACCCCTTTGAACTAGTAAATTTCTTTCATCCTAATATTGTATTTTTTAAACTCATGGAAAAATTTCATCACCAAAAAGGAATCGTGCTAGATAAATGAAATTTAGTAGACGTATTTATGCATCTGAAAGATGACGTATAAAAATTTTGCAATAGGTGCATAGGTGTTCTGTATTTGACCTTTGCTCTGTATTTAACCTTTTAAGATCGGGATTTTTTTTTTTTTGTGGCTACAAAAAAATTTTGAGTGTAAGATAAATTTCTTATTTCAGTTTTTTGAATAACTCATTAAGTTTATCGAATAACACAAAATTCATAAGAAATATTAGGAATTATTACTTTTACCTGATTTACTTCTTATGAAGAATAAAATTTTATCTATGAAAGCTACTTAAAAATATGACGAGTACTTTTTCAGATCACCTTCACAATTGTGTAAAGCAGGTCTTAAAGGGATTGTAAGATTCTCAGATCCCCACAAAAGGACAGACTTGGTGTCGCCTTTCCAGACAGTTTGTTTCAAAGCAATCGCACCTTAAAAGAGCGCCGAAATTGATCGCGTCTACGTGAGCTGGACCTGAAGGTGCCTTCTAGAGGAGATGGACAGGCGCCAGGTACGGACCAATTGGGAATCCTTGAATCCACCCCCGTCTGTAGAGATATCCAATAAGGAATCGATGAAAGATGAGGGTGAGAGGAGAACCGGAAGAGAACCGAGGGAGTTGGCGGAGCAAAAGAGCTGGGGAGAGGAGGTCGAGAGAAGGCCTCCGGCGACATTTTTTTTGAAGTCCGATCGAAGGACTGTAGGGCGCTGCCCTGTGAACTGTTTTTTTTGTAAGTCCGGTTGTGGACAGAAGGGCTCTGCCCGTGTGAAAGGACTGGTCTTCTATTGAAAGCCCTATTGGGACTCTGATTTACTTGTATATAACATCCTATTTAATCATGTTAAAATTGTAAATAAATAAATTAATTTCCTGTAAACGGAACTTAGCTGTAATTCTCAACGCTACCATTCCACACCCAAGACGTTACAGCTAAGAAAATGGTGGCAGAACGGTGTGGATTATAGGACAAGAATAGAAGTCTGCAGTCTGAGAGAAAGAAGGACGCCCGTTCCTGAAAGAGATAGACATCCAGTCTGAGAGAAAGAAGGACGCCCGTTCCTGAAAGAGATAGACATCCAGTCTGAGAGAAAGAAGGACGCCCGTTCCTGAAAGAGATAGACATCCAGTCTGAGAGAAAGAAGGACGCCCGTTCCTGAAAGAGATAGACATCCAGTCTGAGAGAAAGAAGGACGCCCGTTCCTGAAAGAGATAGACATCCAGTCTGAGAGAAAGAAGGACGCCCGTTCCTGAAAGAGATAGACATCCAGTCTGAGAGAAAGAAGGACGCCCGTTCCTGAAAGAGATAGACATCCAGTCTGAGAGACAGAAGGACGCCCGTTCCTGAAAGAGATAGACAGCCAGTCTGAGAGAGAGAAGGAAGCCCGTTCCTGATAGAGATAGACAGCCAGTCTGAGAGAGAGAAGGACGCCCGTTCCTGAAAGAGATAGACAGCCAGTCTGAGAGAGAGAAGGACGCCCGTTCCTGAAAGAGATAGACAGCCAGCCTGAGAGAAGGACGCCCGTTCCAGTGATTAAGTGTTCCGGTCGTGATCCAGAAGCAAGCTCGAATACCATTTCGAGGAAGCAGACGTCGTCCAGAAAGGTAGGCAGTTTGCATTATATTATTACTCTACTGTACAAACCGGCAGGATCAATTTGGTTGAAAAATACTAAAAATTTCAATATTTTATGTTAAGAATTTCATAATATAAGGTTGAGACAAAATTTGAATTCATATAAAAAAAATTGCAAGTGTAATAATTAAATGGAATTTAAAAGGATATAGCTCTCAAAAGTTTGTAATCTTAGAAAGAAATTTTTTAATATAAATTGAAAGATTCAGAAAAGAACAGTTATTTTTTCCGCAGAGTGAATAGTATGATATGCGAAAGTTACTGTTTATTATATGTGATAAGTGTATTTAATGCATGATTAAGGAGTATTGTATGGTAAAAGTGAGAATTTATGTACCTTGTAGTAAGGAGTACGGGGAGTATTGTAAATTCTTGATTGTTCGTGAGTTCCTAGAAATTTGGGAAGCGTGTAGAGACCTACAGTTATATTAGTTTATAACGTAAAATTTTGGGGAAGTGAAAAATGTCTGAATTAGCTCAATATAGAAAGGCCGATCTGATAACTTTGGCGGGAGAATTTGGAGTAGAGGTCGCTTCAAGTGACACGGTCATTAAAATCATTAAAAAAATTGAGGAAAGTGAGGATTTTAATAAAGAGATAGCTATAAGCTAGATTAAAGTGATTCGGGAAGAACGTTTAGAAAAAATAGAGGAAGAAAAATTGGAAAAAGAAAGGCAGTTGAAAGAGAGGCAAATGGAAAGAGATTTTGAAATTGAAAAACTGAAAATCGCGCAGACGAGCGAGACCCTCAGTTTAAATTCTACTACTGGAGAGAGAACTCCAAAAGTTTCCTTGAAAAATTTAATGCCCTGTTTTGACCCCTTAACTTCTGACATGTCACTTTTTCTGACACTGTTTCAGAGACATGCTAAAAAAGCAAATATTGAGGAAAGTGAATGGGTCACGCAATTGTTATCCCTTCTACCTATGCAAATAGCAGAAATGATAATTCGGGAGCCGGAATCTAAGTTAGAGGATTTTCAATATGTGAGAAACATGCTACTGAATAGGTTTAAATTAAGTCCCGAGGCTTTCCGAACTAAGTTTATTTCGCATGCGAAACAAAGAGAGGGATTGTGGAAAGATTTAGTATTCGAACTCAGAAATTATTTAGAGGGATGGCTTTCAGGTTTGGAGATTAAAACATTCGAAGCTCTTCAAAATTTAATGATCACTGATCAGATAAAAAGACGCGCGACTCCAGAGATGAGAGAGCACATGTTGGACTCATGGAGCAAATTCACAGATCCGAATGAATTGGCTACTAAACTGGATGAATATGAAATGGCAAGGAGATCCAATAAAAAGCCGTGGGTAAAAGGAAATGAGGAACACAAGGCGGAGAAATTTAGACAGCCAGAAAAATTTCGCCCCGATAAGAAACCGATAGAAATTAAAGTACCAAACTGGAGAGATAAAAATAGCGATGGGAAGCAAGGGGAGAGGGAGAAAATCTTTGAAAAAAGAAAACCTCCCGCTTGTTTTTTCTGTGGGAGTTTAGAGCATTTGCGCCCAAATTGTCCGAAATTCAAACAATATCAAGCGGAAAGAGTGAATAATCTGGGTAGTGCAGAAGGATTTAGCCCATCATTTACTCCCTATCTTAGCACGGCTAGGATCAATGAAGTAGAACGGTTAGTTCTCAGAGACTCGGGGTCCAGCGTAGACTTAGCCCCCAGGGAATTTGTACGTCCTGAACAGTTTACGGGAGAGGTTATTTGGCTCAAACAGCCCCTAGAAAACGAATTTAGATGTTTACCCGTTGCGAAGGTAGAATTGGAAATTGAGGAGATCGGATTAGTAACGACCAAAGCAGCAGTCGTGGGCCCAGATATTGAAATGCAACATTATATCCTAGGAAATCAAACCCAGGAACTAATCGAGGCGAAACGGAACAACCCGGAATTAATTAACGCCGTAGTGACGCGCAGTCAGACGAAGCTAGCGGGTAAAGAAAATTCCCTTACGGAAGAAAGAAATGCAGAATTCGGAGAAACCCAGGAAGAGAAAGGGGAGGAAGAACCAGACCTCGAATTACCACCAGTGGAACCCGACGGGGTGCTGGGATTAGCGAAAGTTAGCCCGGCGCAGCTCATAGAACATCAGAAATTAGATGACACTTTGAAAGGCATACGGGAGAAAGCGGGAAAGGAGAACTCAGAGTTTTTCTTAGAGAATGAATGCTATTTTCGTAGGGTGACTGATCACCATGGGAATTCGAGAAAGCAGATTGTCATACCGAAACTGTATCGAGAGGAATTATTAAAGCTGTGTCATCACGGAGTAGGGGCGCATTTAGGCGCTACCAAAACAAAAGGGAAATTGTTACGGTATTTCTTTTGGCCAAATATTATAAAGGACACAGAAGAATTTGTAAGGACGTGTGAGCCGTGCCAAATAGTCGGCAAGGCGGGTGATCAAAAGCGCGCTCCTCTTCAACTAGTGCCCATAATTACAGAAGTTTTTTCCCGATTAAACATAGATTTAGTAGGACCACTACCTGCATCGGAGACGGGAAAAAAATATTTTTTATCAGTTTTATGTGTAGCAACAAAATTTCCAGATTGCGTTCCCCTTGAAAATATTAAATCAGAATCGGTCATCGATGCTCTGTTGGTTGTTTTCAGTCGTACTGGTTTTCCGAAAGAAATACAGTGTGATTGGGGCACGAGTTTTGTTAGCGTACTCACCTCCACTTTCTTTGAGAGATTCGGAATTAAGGTGATTCATAGCTCTGTGCACCATCCACAGACGAACGCAATTGAACGCTGGCATAGATCGGTGAAGAGGTTATTAAGGGTTTTGTGCTTAGAAAGTGGAAAAGACTGGGAGAGGAATTTGCCTTTTGCGCTACTAGCGTTGAGAACCGCACAGCACGACTCGACGGGTTTTTCTCCGAGCGAGCTAGTATTTGGTAAAAATCTGCGCACCCCTGAGACCTTATTGTATGAAAAGTGGAGCGCGGAAGAAGAAGAACCGAGTTTAGTCACTGAATATGTGTTTGACTTAATAAATCGGTTAAAAAGGTGCCAGGAGTTAGCCTCCGAGCGAATGGAAGAAACCAGAGAGAAACGTAAATACTGGCACGATAAGAGTAGCGTAAAAAGGGAATTTAAAATAGGAGAACAAGTCTTAGTTTTGGCCACTTCAAAACCAAACAAAATGACCGCTAATTGGGTAGGCCCAGGGACGATCGAAAGTAAAATTTCGGAGACGAATTACATTGTAAGATTACCCGGGAAGAAAGAAAGATCGCAAATATATCACGTTAATCTCTTAAAACCATACCACCAAAGGGTGGAGATGATCAATGTTTTGGTTGAAGATAAGGTAAATAGAGCAATAGAGGAGACAGACTTAGAGATACCGTACCCGAACGCGAACCCAGAAGTATACAATTTTGAGGAGATAGTGAGGGAAGATAACTTGGATAAGCGGTGTACTGAGGAGCAGATTACTCAGTTAAAACAACTGTTAGACAAGCACCGGAAATTGTTTTCTAATGATCCGGGTAGAACAGATTTAATTGAGCACGATATCGAGTTGATTAGTGATCAGCCTGTCCGATCAAAACCTTATAGAACATCGCGAGGCAAACAGAGATTCTGAAAGAGAATAAGAGGATGCTAGAGCTAAACGTATCGAAATTGGCGAGAGTGAATACACTTCGCCAATGTTGTTGATAGAGACACCGGGCGTGACCCGCGGCGTGTATAGATTACCGAAATTAAACTCGATAACGAAGGCAGAGTACTTTCCTTGCCAAATATAGAGGAGAGAGTGGAGTTAGTCGCCGCAGCTAAGTTCATTACCATTTTAGATCTGACTAAAGGATACTGGCAAATACCGCTAACCCCCAGAGCTCAAAAATTAGCCGCGTTCGTAACAACCTTCGGGTCGTATTTACCGGTAACTATGCCCTTTGGGTTAGTCTCTGCACCTTACCGTTTCTCTAAATTTATGGATATGTTATTACGAGGAATGGAGGAGTTTTGTGTCCCATATCTAGACGATATCGCCATCTTTTCGGCACATTGGGAGGATCACCTCAAACACGTAGACTGTGTTTTAAAGAAATTGAAGGAAGCGAAATTAACGATAAAACCTTCGAAATGCAAATTCGCTCAAGACGAAGTAAAGTACTTAGGGCACGTAGTAGGAAACGGTCGTCGAACACCTTCACAAGCGAAAATTCAAGCGGTGCTAGATTTCCCATCTCCCACTAATAAAACTCAAATTAGGAAAATTTTAGGTATGGCTCAGTTTTATCAAAAATATATAGAGCATTATGCCACGTTAGTGGAGCCTTTAACGAGGGCACTAAAGGGAAAAAATAAAAAATAAAGCATAGAATGGACTCCCGAAATGGAAAAGTCCCTTTCCGAGTTAAAACAGAGGCTGACGGAAAATCCGGTGTTGTACGCTCCAGATTTTAAAAAAGAGTTTATCATTCAGACAGATGCTTCTAATGTAGGGATTGGGATAGTCATGGCCCAGAGAACCGGGAAAGACGAGCATCCTGTTCTCTATCTAAGTAGGAAATTTAGTGAGGCTGAGAAGAAATTTTGCACGACCGAGAAAGAATGCGCGGCGATAATATTCGCCATAAAAAAGTTAAGACATTACTTAGACGGTCAGAAATTTACTATAGAAACTGACCATAACCCTTTAGTATGGCTCAAAAGCAACGCGGGGAACAATCCGAGACTATTGAGGTGGTCACTGGCATTGCAGCCTTTCGATTTCACAGTAGTTCACCGCGCTGGAAAAAATAACTGCCATGCAGACTGTCTAAGTCGTATCTAAAGGTGAAAGCATAAAATGTAAATATTTTCATTGTGTAAAAATTTAAAGTTGAGATTATATGTGTTTTGTATTAGGAAAATATAATCAGGTAATATGTATGTATTTTCTAACTTAATATTCTAAGTATATTCTAAAATTTAATTTTGAAAAGGAAAGAAACCGTTAGATATATTCTGGATATATTTCTCTCCTTTTTTTTTTCGGTTCCTTGCCTATTGTATAGTAGAGTGTAATTGATCAACTGCCTGAACCAAAGGATTAACTTTTCCTTCGAAAAGTTCACCGGAGAAGGGGGGGAGTTGTAAGATTCCCAGATCCACACAAAAGGACAGACTTGGTGTCGCCTTTCCAGACAGTTTGTTTCAAAGCAATCGCACCTTCAAAGAGCGCCGAAATTGATCGCGTCTACGTGAGCTGGACCTGAAGGTGCCTTCTAGAGGAGATGGACAGGCGCCAGGTACGGACCAATTGGGAATCCTTGAATCCACCCCCGTCTGTAGAGATATCCAATAAGGAATCGATGAAAGATGAGGGTGAGAGGAGAACCGGAAGAGAACCGAGGGAGTTGGCGGAGCAAAAGAGCTGGGGAGAGGAGGTCGAGAGAAGGCCTCCGGCGACATTTTTTTGAAGTCCGATCGAAGGACTGTAGGGCGCTGCCCTGTGAACTGTTTTTTTTGTAAGTCCGGTTGTGGACAGAAGGGCTCTGCCCGTGTGAAAGGACTGGTCTTCTATTGAAAGCCCTATTGGGACTCTGAATTACTTGTATATAACATCCTATTTAATCATGTTAAAATTGTAAATAAATAAATTAATTTCCTGTAAACGGAACTTAGCTGTAATTCTCAACGCTACCCTTCCACACCCAAGACGTTACAGGATATAGCAAATCGGTCTTGCTCGAAATACGCTCTCTGAAGTTCACGAGTGTTATTAGTGTTAAGGTTTGGCATAGTAAATTGATGTTAGTCAGAAATACCTTTAAGAAGATGAAGAGGTCATTTGTATCTTTGTATCAACAGCTCACTAAGGTTGAACAAGTTTATGTAATAGAACTAATAGAAGGTGGATTTTCTTTCCGCGATATTGCAGGAAGATTAGGCAGGAATGTATCCACTGTGCATGACTTTTGGCAGCAGTGGTCGCGGGAAGGTATGGTCGCAAGACGACATGCTCCGGACTGTCAAGTGGCTCTACTGAAGACCACTATTCGGCACATGGCTGTGGCGCCTCGCATTGCGTCTGCAGCAGAAATTCGAACTTCAGTTAACACCACTTTGACCAAACGAGCTGTAACAACTTGGTTACTTCGAGTACAGTTCCAAGACAAACGCCCTGTAACATGCGTTCCACTAAATCAAACCACTACTGTTTGCAACGACAATTGTGCCAAGTTAGAGTTCAATGAAGTACGGAGTGGAGATCTTTTGTATTTTCTTATGAAAGCTGGTCCTTTTGCTTTTGTTCCAGTGATGTTCGTATGTTGGTTTGAAGGACGTCAGTTAAACGCTTGTAACCAACCTGTCTACGGCTTAGACAGACTGACCTACTCCAGGAGATATGGTCTAGAGCAGTTGTCTCCCTCCCATGGAACGCGGACCGGTACCGGTCCGTCGTTCAAATGGTACCAGGACGCCCAAGGAACAGTAAATTATTTCTATTTTATTTACCGTGATGTATTTCTCTCGAGTTTGTGCTAATTAACACCTTTGTAACAGAAGAAATCTTGCATCTAATTTCATTTAGTTTATTTTTCATCAGTCAGAAAATTCAGGGTTCTCATTTATTTAACGTTCTAATGTGTGTGTTAAAATTTTAAACCCCTTTATAGTCTTTTTTGTATAACTGTATTTTATTTTAAATGTTTAAATACAATTAAATTAAAATCATTAAATCAAAACAATCTGAAATATAAACAATCAAGTCCGTCTCTCAGCGGGCTACTGTGGTGAAATTATCAAATGTTGGCCGGTCCGCGGTGATTTACACGTCAGGCTTTTGATTCAACCTATTGTGCTGCCATTTACGAACACCACTCTAGGGATGTTTTCCAATCGGATAATACTTATCCTGTAACACAACATGTTCTACAGAATGTTACCTTGCCCTGTTAGATCACCAGACCTTTCTCCAATCGAGCACGTACTGGACATAATTCTACAGATAGGAACAGATAAGAATGTTTTTGGATGGGGAGCGCCTGGGAAAAAATTCCCACAATCTCCCTTTCAGTAACTATTAAGGTTTAACTGAGCTTTAAGAAATTAATAAAGTTAGATTTAAGTTAAGTAATTAAAGACAAGGGCGGATACAATCCATCCCACTGGCCCGGGAAATTCATGTCAACGGCGGCCCACTTATATTTTCTTCTAACATACGTACACATCATACATAAGTGTATATATAAATTCAATATATATTAAAGCGACCGGCCCATCGGGAAAATTCCCGGGTTCCCAGTGGGTGTATCCGGGCCTGATTAAAGAAAGATGAAAAAAAGTTAAGGGGAGGAAGAAAAGTTAGGTTTTAAGCAAAATAATAGTTGAAAACAAGCTCAATCATTGTGACCAGTGACTTCGCTGTTATTTATGAAATTAAGAAAATATATCAGGTTGTAACGAAAGTTTTCCGCCATATCTGCCTGAAAAACTAACTTCTAACTCCTTAGATAACTGTTTTTGAACTTTCGGTACCAAACCTGCACAGTGTCACGTGATACAACAATAGTACTTAAAGTTGTACTCATAATTCGTTGATATTATGTAGCTGACTTTTTGCAACACAGCTGGAAGTAAATGATGGTTCTAATCCTCTAGAGTGATAGTTCCATTTGAGACACCATATACTTAATGATAACTATATTTTCTACAGATTTCACAACACAGTGTTATAAAGTAAACCTCTTTCTTTCAAATGCCAAAAATCGTTTGACAAAATATGAGCAAATACGCCAACGAGAACTGTGTGCTGACGATGTTTGCGGTGGCGGGAAACTTTCGTTACAACCTAATATTAATTTTTCCTGTGTAGTATTAAAATTTTTTTAATTTGTTAAGCAGTTCGTATAGTTTATTGAGTAAATCCAGAGGGGATGCAATTTCATTAAGTGTTTTTTGGGAGGTGGAGGGAGTGTTATTTCTATTGTTATTAGTGGCTTCGGCGTAAGTTTTGGGTTTGTTTACATTAGAGATTAGTTAGGAGAGTGGGGGGGGGAGGTTTACAGGGTTATTGGGGAAGAATTTACATCCTTTGTAGTTGGCGGGATGGTTTTGCGAACAGTTACAGCATTTGGGGAGGATTTTTTCTTTATTTGTATTGTTTAATTTTTTAATGGGGCAGGAAAAATGCTCGTGCAGGTCTCCACAGACGACACAACGGGGGGGGGGCATAGAGCAGAATTTAGCGTAGTGAAAGAAGCCGTTGCAGCGATAGCACTGAACGGTTTTTCTGGGGGGATCTAAACTTTTCTATTTTGTTACTTTAAATGAAGGAAGAGTGGTGAGATTGTAAATTTCCTGGCCTTGGGGGTTATTGGTTAAATGAATTTGGAAGATGGGTTCTAAGACCGCTCTAGAATCATCCAGAACCAGCATTAAAAGTTGATGATTTGACCAACCAAGAGCAAAAAGCATAGAACTCCATCCCTCAAACTGGTAATCCGGTACCTGTAAGATACTATAGATAATGCATGCATGTGGAAAGAATGCATGCGTGTGGCATGCATGCGCCAAGTTTGCATGCTGGCATTAAAATTTCCGGCGGTTACATCGATTATTAGAGTACCAGATTTTCACATTTGAAGTGTTTCTTTTTGCACTTACTTCTTTTTGCAACCTGTGATCTTGAAAGTTTAATCCGCTAAATACGCTACCTAGATAAATGTATTGCCAAAATTTCATTACTCTACAATACTATTTTCTTGGTTCAGGGATTTCTTTTTTATCGACAGTGTAGAGATTTTGAAGCTGGGAAATGGCAGCTTTCTGGTCAAGAAAAAAAGATTATACTGAACAGAAAAGAGCAATATCTTACATGAACATTGTAATAATGGTAGCCTGTATTTTCATTCCCAGAGTTGCCACCTTCTCCCTGACAAAAAAAAAAAAAATGAAATAAATGAGTAAATAGATTACCACTCTGACAATATCAAAAGTTAAGGACATTTTTATTGAAACATTAAAATATAAGTCGACATCCGAAAGACATCTGTGGAATGATTCGCAGTTACAAATTTGTTGGACGGATAAGGTACATTTGGACGACTCAGGAACCAATGCAGGAAGTTTATCTCTTACTCGAATACTTTTTTGAGAGGGTGTAGGTGCTAGATTAGACAGCATTTTCATAAACTCGAAACCTGCGAGGAAGTATAAGGCTATCACTTTCTTTGCACATATATCTCTCCTTCTCAAGAATAAAATAGATATCCATCATTGTTGCCGTTGTTGTAAAACCAACACTCACGAATACCTAAAAATCAGTTTCAGATCATTTTGAATATCGTTCTCTAAGGATGGTAGACGTGAAATAAGGGGGAAGGGGGACATCTTTCTTGAAAGAAGAAATATTATTTCTGAAATTCTAGTTTTAAATGTTTTTGTGGGAGCAAGGCCAATTATCTGCACGAGGGATCTAGGCCTGTGGGTGGGGAGCCCTCCGTGGGGGTCTTTTTAAGGGGTCCTAGCCCGTATTTACGCTAAATTCTAGCTTTAAAATGTGGCAAATATAAATTCTATGACTATGCGCAGCTTGCGTGTAGTTATAAACATCTTGAAAATTCATTTGTTTGAATTTTGTATTAAAATAAAACAATACTTGTTGGTCTTTCTAATAAGGGACCACCTAAATGCCTCACCATGGCACAGTGGTTATGTCACTGGAAATGGTAGACGGGCGAAATGTGAAGGTCCCGGGTTCGGATCCCACTGCGCGTCCGTCGACCTAACCGTTAGGAGTTTTCCGTGGTTTTCTCCGAAACTTAGCGTAAATACGGGTTAGGACCCCTTACAAAGACCCTTACGGAGGGCGCCTTCCCCCTAGCGTTGTCTTTCTGACGAGGAATTATAAGCGGGTTACGAACCAAGCACGCAAATCCGATATACATGTTCGCAACAAAAACCACCTAAATGCCAAAAAGCGGGCAACGTTCCACATACGTCACGTGTTTACTTTCGAAATCCCACGTGCAATTAAGTGAAAATTAATAAATACTTTTATAATGTCATACATAAAACGGTACTTATGTGTGTTAAAGTTTTTATTAAGTCTACATTCTAACACCAGTTTTTATCAAGAGTTCTTGCTACTTTTGGTCACATACATTGTTTTGGGTGACGTCAGATGTAAACACGAGGGTTAAGTCACTCCTCTTTCTGGTGGTCCATTACGAAATTTTTGCTTTGAAATGCACCAAACATGAATTCGTTGTTTAGACAAAACCGCTTCGTCACTAAAAACTTATTTCTCTGTTTGAATTTAATTTAAAACAAACGTACTTTCTTTTTACAGTTTACAAATTTGAACAATCGTACTTACCGTTGTCGTGTAGTTTGTATAAACTCCCGGAATGCCATAGGGGTCTTGGTAGTCGGTGATGTCTTCATCGGCATCGTCATCATCCTCATCCGGAGTTTCGGATCCGTTCAATCCTGGATTGGGATAAACGGGAAAGACGGGAAAGACGGTGTCCTCTGGAGGTTTGGAATACGGAAGAGGCGTGTCACAATCAGGGATGAAATCAATGCACTGCTCATAGGCTGCTTCCGGTGAAGGCACTATCTGTAGCTGCTGTAGATCTCCCTGTGTAGAAAACATCAATTTGGGTTAGACACCAGATCATATAAAAAAAATCCAACGAATTTGAATAGTTCAATGATTTAGATTTTCTTTTAACCCTTCGTAGCGCAAGCATTTTCACATCTACATAAAAGACCAACTGGATAGATTGCCTAGTGCTGAAAAAGTGCAGTCGTTGCCATTGATCAATCCGCAGCCATCTGTGATACAATACTTTAGCTCTGTGGAACCAGATGAGCGACTGGATCGACCGGCATGTTATTGGTAGTTAAATGGATCGATGGCAACTTCTGCACTTCTTCAGCATTGAGACAATTTAACCTCTCCCCCCCCCCTCTAAAGGTGGTTTCATGTCGCAACCACCGCCAGTAAAAAGGCTAAAAAAGAAAAAGTAGAAACAGAAGATTTTCTGTAAAATATACTAACCCTAAACCGAAAACGTGAAAAAAATGAGCATGAACAAAACTCTAAATAAATTACTAAATAGCTAGTGTTGACATTTTCTTCTTTAATGCATTAACATGACCAAATTTTCCTTTTACAGCAACTTTGAATGATTTACCTCATAATACACACCATCTACTAATTGCTGACCAATCAGCATGATTCCCGTAGTGTCGATGATGGCATCCTCACTCCTTTCCAGTGATTCCGTGAGCTGTTGTCCACACTCGTTCAGCAACGTAACAGAATTGCCTTTGATACTGAGTGCTATTCGATGCCATCTGAAACAAAAGAGATGAATCATGCGAACAGATCATTTATAAAAAACCTTCCAACTCTAATAAGCACGAAAGCGTAAGCTTAGTAGGAGGGGGGAGGAGGGGGGGGGTAGTAGGGAAATTGTGAAGGCGATGGGGCGAGGAGTGAGAGAGCGGTGCGGAGAGGAGAGAGGGGGGGGGGTGCGGGGGTGGGGGAGGGGAAGCCGCGAATGGGTGGGAGGCGAAGCTGATTTTTAGAAGAGATTCGTGTTGTGGGTTTTCGGGGGATGGAATTTGTGTGCACGGGTCACGGCCCAGTGGATTGTTTGTGTTTGTGGGGGATATTTATTGTGTTGCGTGGCTGGTTTTTGGGGAGTGTGGTAGGTGGGGGGGGGAGGAAGGGGGGGGACTAATCGCGTCCTTTATTTTAATTGTATAAACACCGGGTGTTGGGCCAATTGGTGGACACTGTTGGAATACTTTTTGTTTGTGTTGTTGTGGAGTTTTCTAGTAGTTATTTATTGTGGTTGTTTTTGGGTGGTATGGTTTGTGATTTATAGGTGTTTAATGTCTGTGTGTGTTTGTTTGTTGGTTGGGTTTATGGTTGTATCTCTATAATCTAATATTTAATATTGTAATAATGTTTAGAAAAAATTATTGTGGGGTGTTTTTGGGTTTTTTTTAGTATGTATTGGTGATTTTGGTTGTTTGATGGGTGGTGGTAAGTGATTTTGAATTTTGTTTTTTTTTATATGATATATTAGTTGGTTATTTGTGAATGTAGATGAGTGGTGATGATATATTGATGTTATTGTCGTGTAATGGGATTTATTTTGTAATTTTAATATTTTTTATAGGTTTTTTGTGTGAATGTGTTTTGGTTTTGTTTGTTATTTTATTATTTTGATTTTGGTTATTTTGTTGGTGTTGGGTGGTGTGATTTGATGGTGTGTTTTGTGAGTTTGTTTTGGTGTTTGTTAGTTTGATTGTTTTGTGGAGTGGGGGATGGGGCGGGGTGAGGTGAAAGGATGGTTGCATGACATTGTAGTTTGGGTGTTTTAGAAGGTTTGTGTAGAATTTGGGGAAAATATGGGGGAGAGAGAGATAGGTGAGAGGGGGTTTCTTTTATGTTGTTTTTTATTGTTTTTTTTTTTGAGTGAATAAGTTGACAGTGGGTGTGGGAATTTTATGTAGGGAGTAGGTGTTGTTATGAGTTTAGATGGGGATTTAAAAGGTAAAAGGGTTGGTGTGGGGAGTTTGGGGATTGTGAATGTTTGTTATGTTTTGTAAGTGGTTGTTAGTGTTTAGATGTTTAGTGGGTATTTAGGATTTAGGGTGAAGTGGGGGGGGGGGGAGAGGTGTTGGTTAAGGGAGTGTGGATGTATTGATGGAAAGATGGTAGTGGAGGATGTTATTTTTGTGTGTTTTAGGTGATGGGTTGAGTGTTTGGAATTTTATGATGTGTTGGTGGTGTGGTATGGTTGGGTTAGTGTTGAGGGTGGGTTTATGGTTTGGAGGGGTTAAGGGTTGTTGTTTGATGTGAGTTTTTGATATAAGTATATGGGGTAGAATTTTTTGGAGATTGTATTAGGTTTGTTTAGGTGTTTGTGGTGTTTGATGGATTAAGGTGTGTTTGGGTGTATTTTTAGTGAGAGTGGGTAGGGTGAGTGTTTTAAGTGGAGTAAATTCTATTTGTTTTGTGTTTTGAAAATTGATTATGGAAATTTTATGTATTTTTAGGTATGTTTAAGGTTTTTTGTAGTTTGTTGGATTTAGTTGAGATTTTTTTGTATGGGTGATATGTGGAATTTGTGTGTTTAGGTAGTAGTGTGAGGATGTATAGTTGTTGGGGTGTGTTGTTGGGTTAGATGTGTAAAGAAATCAAAATAATTCCATTGTACCTCCGTAAGTTTACATCGATTATATAAGGTGTTCAAATAATGCTGGAAGTCCAGATTGAGTACCTCCTTCAGTTTGTTGGACACCGGACAATGCAATAACGGACAGAGCTCCGGCTCATGCGCACACTACCCGCGGAAAGTTTCTAGCATCAAAACAGATCTGTGAGTGTGAGCGCGAATACCCGCTCTAACCGCCTAATTTGGCACCTCATTACCTTTGTCTATTTGCTAAAATTAAATGTTCTTTAAAAGGAGAACGCTCTAGTGAGGACATACAACGTGCAACAGACTGAAGGCGGTACACAATTAGGACGTTCATTTTACAACTTACTACACTGTAAAAAAATTTTCCGTGAAAATACGGAAAAAGTACTGGCAGCTGAGACGCCAGTACTTTTTCCGTATATTTACGGAATTTTATTTCTGTAAATTCCTGGACAGTTTCCGTTATTTTCAGAATTCCGTTTTAAAGGTTTTCCGTTATTTACTGCATAATTTCCGTGAAATAACAAAATTCTGTATTTTGATTTTTCCGTTTTTTTACAGGATATTCTTCGGTACAATAACATATTTCAGTATTCTAAATCTTCCGTTTTTTACCGGATAAATTTTGTGAAATTAATAATTTCCGTATTTTGCTTTTTCCGTTATTTTTCACAGATTGAACGGTATTTGAACGGACTTCCGTATTTTATTTTTTCCGTTTTTGAACGGGACATTTTCCAGTATTGTAACGTATTTTGGTTATTTACCTTTTCCGTTATTATCAGGGTAATTTCCTAGGTCTATAAAGTTTCCGTATTTCAATTTTTCCGTTATTTAACAGAAAGTTTTGTTGTATTGTACAGTTATATACAGTACATACAGTGCATCGTTAAGTATCAATATTATTAATACATAACGGAAAAGATTGTCACAAAAATTAGAGTAGCATTGCTGGAGTTAAAGTTTTGCTAATGAATGACAACACAAATTTTACTGATATTGACTTCTGATGCCTAAATTAGCACATTAACTTTTAATTATTGACAAATAATTAAATTTGCTGACATAATACATTATGTCACATTAACAAAAATATCAAATATTTAATTTAAGCAATCTTTTTTTGTATTATCTTATCTTTGGTTATCTTTTTCTCTAAATTTCCTATATATTATTATACAGTTATGTATTTTGAAGACTTCGGGAAAATCCCGTCAAACAATCGTTTCCATATCTAAGTAGAAAAAATTATTTGACAATATACTCATAAATTGACCATAATGTACAATTTGACAATATACTGATTTAGAAAAGTGTTATCTTGTTATCTTAAACATCCATAAGATAACATGTTTCTGCATTCCTCTCAACAAAATACTTTCTGAAACGTTACACAATTAACATTTTTCTGTTCATTTATTTTTTTATTTTATTTCAATTTTTGTGTGTATGTTTTTTCTTCCCAGGATCAGTTTTCTTAGAAAAATAATTAATTATATAAGCTCATTGTAAAAAAAAAAAAAAAAAAAAAATCTGATTTGGAGAATGCTAGGGGAACACTGTTATAAAATCAGGTGCTACTTACGAGTAAATTTGTATCGTCCACTGAATATTATTAAAATAATGCAATTAGAACCATAATTTCTAAACATTATTAAAAACAGCAAACCCTTGAAAAAAATTAAAAGTGAAATTTAGAAGAACGTTGATTTTATGAGAATATTGCTTAAACTTTGAATTTAAATTTTTGACTTCTTTCTTTTTTGTACGAGACAAACATTTTAAGAGTTATGCACTATATATAAATAGGAACTTTTATTTCTTCTGTGTACATAAATTCCACATAGCATTATAGTAATTATAAATTATAATTCAGTAACCTAGCAGGCTATTTGCAGGACCCTAAAATAGTGTAACGTATAGGAGCCAACTGTTCTCAGATTTTTCTTGCCGTCATAGTATGCATAATGTATAAATCGTACATATATACCTTTTGCAAGTACAGTGAAATTCTCCCAATCCGGACACCTCTCAAAGTCGGGCAATTTCTGAGGCAAAGACGCAGCCAAAAGGTTGGCTCAAAGAGCCCGGGCGACTTTCGAAATTTGAATTTTTGTTAGCAAACTGATAATAATCAAGCCTTTTTGTGAGAATTTTTACTTTTCCACTTTGAGCCACCCCCCCCCTCCCAATTTTTTTCTATCTACGTTCCTGGTCTATGGAAACCGCATGAGCCGGATTTGCTCTTTTTTTTTTTAAATAAATAGAACAATAAAAAACTATTCTACTTTCCCCATGAAAACCTTATATCCTTTAACTACTGCTCACAATTAGTAAACTTTCCTAAAAACGAAGATAATAGATATAAATAATTCACTAATGTGTGCAAAGTAAATTCATTGCAATTTTAATTGGTAGAATTCATATGTTGAACCATTGTTCTGCTATAAAAGAGAGCAAATATTAATTAATATACATTAGTATATTACCAATATATATTAATACAAGGGGAAGTAATTAGATTTATTTTGTTCATACAGATGATAGAATTCTAAATCAAATTTGAAATTATTGTATTCAGCTTAAACCTATCTACAGTAATTAAACATAAGTTAAATTGTCTTATATCAACGATGAATATTGCTTCATTTTGTATCAATATTATTGAAAGATAAAAATTACAAAAATTAGAGTGACATTCCTGGAGTTAAAGTTTTGCCATTGAGTGGCAACACAACTGATATCTACTGATATAAATTGCTTTCTGATATCTAAATTTTAAGCACATTAACAAAAAACATCAAATATTTAATTTTAAAAATCTTTTTTGGTACTATATCTTTTTCTCTAAAATGATAGTGTATATAATGCAATTATTAAACTTGTAGCATGCACACAAAAACAATTCCGAATAATAAATTGACTTAATGCGAATTGTATTATTTTATAAAAATGTTGTGCTGACAAATCTACTGTCATAAAAAAAATCCATCATGAGAAAAAAAATCAGAGAGTAAACATACAATTCAAAATAATAGAAATTTATTGTAAGACATTATTAAATAACAAGAAATTACAATTTTAAGATTTTATATTGGATTAAATTACTAAGGTTTAAATTTTTGGGGTTCACAGCATTTTTAGTTTTTTTTTTTTCATACTTCGTTCCTCTATCAGGATTTATATCCGCTAAGGATCTGCAAAAGAAAATATATCTTAAATTTCAAGGAGAAAAAAATATTATACACTTCAATTACAAATAAAATTAAAACAGCAGTAGTATCTCTCTTATAAGTACATTATTATCTGACATATATATGTTGTAATGTGGTTATAGATTCTGACTGTACTTGAAATAATACTGTTGACTGTACTTAAATACATTTCATATAGCGTAATTCCAATGCATTTAATAAAAGTTACTCAAACGTAGATATATCTTTATGATGAGTTTAAATTAAAATTACTGAACAATATTAGTATATTGATTTTAAACTGATGGTTATATTGATTTCAAAGGCAAATTTTAATTTCAAGAACTTAAAAAAATTTAGAGTAATTTTTTGTAACTGTGTTAAATTTAGAGAAAATTGTTTAGCGAAATGACTGCCACATATACAGACGTCCCAAAAAGATTGAAACGCTCTTTACTTTTATTCTTGTTAAAGATAAGTGATCAGTGTAAATTGAAAAAAAAAATGTTTAAAATAGAGTAGGAATTAAGGTTACTTTAATGAAATATTCTTCTCATTCATTTTCAAAAAGTTACAAATTTTAATTTTGGCTCTTACACAAATTTCGTCAATCAGAAAATTGTTGTGTTTAATTGAGATATCATTAAAAAAAAACCACATATCTGTATAACTGTATCTTTAAAATGTACTGAATCACGTTGAAAGAAAAAATCTGACTTATGCCACTTTTCTGTAAAATAGAGACCATAAACCGACGGTAAAAATTTTATGATAAAAAATATGCTAATGTGTGTCGACAATTTTTACCACATGAATCTAAATGAAGTATGGCACAGAGATCCTATAAAGCAGTCGTACTCCTTATGGGGCCCGTGAGCTGCATATGGCTAATACCATCCAGTTCTATCTTTTTTTTTTGTGATACGTCAAAAAATATCATTTCCCCTGTGATAGATGGTCCCCATTCACAGTATTAGGGACTCACAGTGTTGGACAAACATAACTTCTTCAGTTTTAAAAATACAGATGTGCGGTTTTTAAAATCATTCTTATGTAAGTCGAATAATATTTTTCTAATTCAAAAAGTGCAACATTTTGAAGATTGGTGAGCGTTATAATTACAATTTTGTAAACTTATTACTTTATTTTCTACCTTAATTTAAACATTTTTGTAATTTACACCACTTACTTTTATTGGTAAAAAAATAAAGCGTGTTTCAATCTTTTTGACACACTCTATATAATGATTTGTTTCTTAATTTTTAAACAGAGTAATTACATAAAATAAAAATATACATGGAAATACGTTTGCCTTATTAATTGGTGTAAATTAAGTAATTTTAAATCACAATAAAGCAATAAATTCATTATACTGCAAAGTGAAAAAGAAGAATAACGTTTCTTTAAACTTAGAGGACAAACTGTAAAAAGTTAAATAATGATCTATTTCTGTGAAAATGACAATTAAACGCCTTCAAATTCGTGAAATTAAAATTTTACTTACCGAAACTTACACTTAGAGATATGATTTTTTCTTTTTAATTTGGGTTCTTAGACACTAAGCAACATATTCTAAATATTAGTGATAGGAAAAGAGGGACCACATAAAAATTAAATTTCGTATTTTAATATACAATACTTTGTAAAAAATTGCAGTGACGTGTTTATTAATTTTCAGAAAACGAATGAGATTAATACAGGAATTAATTAGTATTCACGGTATCAGATAGTTGAAAGCTAAATAATAAGTTAATTATTCTACAAATGAATGCTATCGTGCTAGGAAAAAAGGGGGTAAATTAAAAAAAGAATAATAGTAATAATAAATGGAGTAATAACGCATATGAAAAAATAATCTTGATGTTGTCAATCCATGCTTCCAGTGTACATTTAAGGCAACAAATTAACTTATTCATGTTGTAAAATATCATAGTGATATGCATACTACTAAGCATACAAAATTACACAAACTACATTTATGATGAATATATAAAAGGAAAAGAAAGAAAAAAGGCACCATTTACCGTTGCATAAATTCCAATTATAGGGGTATTCTTGAAACAGCACCGACGAAATTTTTTGTCCGCTTTACTGGAACCTTGTCCATGAAAATGATGAAGTCGCTTGCTGCAAAAATTGAACCACCTGAATGAAATAAATATTTAATTAAAATTAATGTTTTCTTAGAACGAATACAATAAATTTTATATGAAATTTATAAATCTGAAAGTGAATAAACAAATTTATAAATAAACAAGTTTATTTTTCTGAAGTTGATAACTACCAAGTTTTGGGCTGATTGGCCCTAATAAGCTACAAATAACTTGTTAATAGTCCACAGGGGAAACGATCACATTTACTCACACAAATTCCTAAAAAGTTAGCGCTCGGTTTTCTCTCTGTAAATCAGCTGAACTTGTTTGTATCTTTTGAGTGCTAAACCCGTACCACGAAGACACTATACAGAATTTGTGCTTCAAAATGTATGGTAACAAGGTACCATGTGAATCAAGTGTTATACTCAGGGGCGTAGCCAAAGGGGGGGTTAGGGGGTCATAACCCCCCCCATGAGGAATTTTTTGCCATACAAAATGTATATTCTTCACTCCCTTATCACACACATGTATGCATATATGTGAGTTGCAGTAGTCGTAACCCCCCCCCATGAAAAATTTCTGGCTACGCCCCTGGTTATACTCATTTACTTTATTAAACATACAGTCATCAGCTATTATGTAAGTTTTAAGTTCATACAACACGATTATATTACTTTAGCGATATAAAAAGTAAGCATCAAATTTAATTTGTCAAATAACTTACTTTGGCAATCTAAATAATAGTCCATCTGTTTTTCAGGAATATAAAAGGACTGCTAAATAAAAAAAAAAAAAATGTGTGTGTGGGTTTATAGCAAAGGTACTCGAGGGCTATCTGCCAAAAGGCGATGCCTCGGGCGGAGGGCATTTTAGAGGGTTTTATAATATTACAGGAATTCCACTAAATTTTCTATCGAAAAGGGGAAAAAGGAGCATTTCTGACGAAAAAGGGACCATTTTATAAACAATTGTTTTTAAAGAGGGATAGGCTTAGGAGATGTCTGGGATTATAGTCTTTTTTTTTGTGCTATAGAGGGATAATGCCTGGGATTTGAGAAAATCCGGGATTATTGAGGGTGGTTCAAATTCAGAGGTTCCAGACACCATTGAAGAAAAGTGTGTAATGTAGAGTGTAGTGTGTTTAGGGCAAACCTCCACATCAGGTATCTGCAGAAGGTGGGGTGCCTTGGGAAGAGGACTTTTTAAAGGGTTCTAATGCTCATGGGGGAGGGGACACATCCCTCCAATATTTTGCCTTACTAATGATAAAATTTTAATGATGATTGAGAAAAAAGAGAATGTTTTGTTCTCCACCCCCCTCCCCTCCACAATAATCAGCAGCTTGCGATGCTTATGTTAATTCATGTGACATATGGAGAAAACCACCAGAAACTCCAGAGCATTAGATTAACAGCCATGCGGTTAGCCAGAGAACCACTTCAGGCATCTATCATTTCCAATACTTTATGCAATGGACCATTGTTGGGCCTGAAGAGAAGTGGAGAGCTATTTTTCAAAGCTCTACAGAAGACTGATACTACATGTCGCATTATATATAATTAATGCATAATACAATGCAGAAAATTTCTTACATTGAAATTAGTGTTATATCACAACTATGTAATATAACAAACACTGATTACAACATTTATATATTGCATAAAAATGGCAAATGTTTCAAAAGTTTTCCAATAAACCTGTTGCATGAATATTAAAAATGAATATCTAAATAACATATTTTTCCAGGAAGATATACATTTTGTATGGCAATACTATACAAGAATATACATTTTGTATGGCAAAAAATTCCTCATAGGGGGGGGGAGGTTGTGACCCCCTATCCCCCACCCCTTGGCTACGCCACTGACACACATTCATAGTAGAATTGTTTTAATTCTTTTTTTCCTTTAAGGAATTATGCAGAAAAATGAAATCTTACGAAACATTGCAATTGTTATTCAAAACAGTTAAGCAATTATGACTTATGGATACGAAAACATAAAAGAATGTCAAAAATATTTTATGTTCAAACATAAAACACCTAAAAAACATTGAAAACTTACAACACAGGATATTTTAAGCAGATGTATTAAAGCATACTGAGATTAGGGCTCATAAATGTAAATTACACCTTAATATTATTAAAATATGTTAAACTAAATACATATTTCTAAAAGGAAAGCTTAATAAAGTAACTTTCATATGATGAAAATATATAACTATTAAGCAAATAATTTATACGATTCTAAATACATTAGTTGTCCCCCCCCCCCAAAAAAAAAGCAACTTTGCCATAGAGAAGAGCAGAATATCTGAAAAGCAGTTACAATATCTAGAATATTTTTTTAAAGAAAGGTAAAAATTTTTAAAGGTTCTGTGAGTAATTGCAAAGCTTTTATTTATTTTTTAAAATTCTAGAATGTTAAGTTTATTTCTTGTTTGCTTTCATAAACATTTTTAAACTAATCAGAGTATTCTTTGTTTCAACTTTTAATTCCTTTGCTTTTTTTTTTTTTTTTTTTTTTTTTTCAATCATGTCCAAATCTGTACTCGAAATGAAAAAATTAAATGATTTTTTGGGGGGTGGGGTGGGATAAGGTTAAAAAATTAATTTATAATTAAAGTAGGTATAAATTTTCACTCTCGTGGGATTGTAGGTTAAAAAAAAAACAATGCTAAAGAAAAAATATTTATTCTGAAGAAGGAATGGAAAAGATTGAAATTAGTCATCAGAAACTTTGACCTCAGATTTTGGTCTACATCAATAATTATTTTAAAAAAAATTATTATTTAAAAAAAATCTTCTTTAGTGAAGACCAAATAGTAATCTCTTTATAATTTATTCGTTAAGATTTAGAGTTGCACACTTCTTAAAATTCCATTTACTTTACCAGACCCTAAAATTTGACTTTTAATTTGTAGCATAGCAATTCAAGTGCATGAGAAAATTAAAAAAAAATCAACTGGGTAATTTTTAAAAGCAATACACTACAAATTATTTCTGAAAATAAGCCAAATAATCAAATAAAAATGTACAGTTTACTAACTTCATTTAATATTTAAGGTATTAGGCACTTAGCTGCATGAACAAAGTAATAAATAAAATGATCAATTATCTACATTATTAAAAAGTTAATATTTTAGTATACATCAATAACATTTAAGAATTCTAAATTTCAGATGAAATATATTCTTTATGTGATTTTGGAACCAAAGGAATTTTTTATAAAGTGAAATAGCCTTCTTATATATAAGCCAACCATCAGTATTAAAAATAGAATGATTTGCTAATAAAACATAATTTTACAGCTGAAATTGAGAAATTTTTTAGTATAATGAACAGAGCCTGATTATTACACGGGCATGCGGGACTATAGCCCTGGGCCCCAGAAAAATAAGGGCTCCCAAATCTCCCGATTTATTGTTATCATGATTTATTACATATTCATAAATACTGCAATAATAAAATTTTTGCAACTAAATTTCCTTTGTAATATCTATAGCATAATTTTTGACAATAAATGGACTTAGGGATTTATTTACTGTTCTTCTAATTCAATGGTCTTTAAGACTCATGGATCCATAAACAAGATGTTAGGAGTTTTTGGAAACGTATGGTATGGCCATATATAAATATATATATATATATATATATATATATATATATATATATATATATATATATATATATATACATATATATGCTTATTACAAAATATCCATCTGTTAACATTTTTTATTTCATGGTGAAGTAAAGAAAATTTCGAACTTTTTGGTGTATGAAGAAAATTTTTTGGAGTGAGGAACTTTGCTCCCGTGCCTCGTAATTGCCATTCCTTGAATGATCGCACCTAATAATACAAACGGGCTAAAAAAAAATATTAAAATCACTTTTAAATGCATAGTCTTGTTCTAAATAAGTATAAATAAATAGGTAATTTTTAATTCAATTTTAGTATTCTTTAAAAATGTTTTATTTTTATGTCGGGAAAATGCAACAGCAAACAAAAATAAGTTAAAATACTCGTCACAGTATAGGGGCCCCAAAATAACCTCTTGCCCCGGGGCCCCGTCCACCTATGATCAGGCTCTGATAATGAAAAACATTCTCATAAAAAGTATTACTGCAAGATATTTATGTAGCTAAAAAAAGTGTAAAGTTAACTTACTTTATATGGGTGAATATAGTAGAGCAGAGCAGACCGATCCTCTCCGCCAGACTCACAGCAGAATGATGCCGCTTTGAGAAAATGGATCTATAGTGGGAGCCTGTCCCCTTTTCTTAGAAAAACAGGTGGACACCACATGCTGTGACACGGCGATACTTCTTTTTAACATTCCCACGAACGGTGATGGGGCAGTTTCGAAAATCGCTAATTACATTTTGACGAGGCCGGCGCTTTGGGGAACAGGAACACAGTACGTGTTTGCAGAAGCACAAGTTGGAAATTAATACTATAGTCACACGATCTCTTCAACATTAAAAAAATGTGTTGTTAAAACAGTTTTTAAAAAAGATTTAGCTCAAAAATTTTCAGAACTTACCATTTTCCTATTTACCCCACCATGTCTCCCTATTTTTACGGTCCTATATATGTTTACAGTTTCTAGTCATTTTACTTTAGGGCATCAGTTATAAAATTTTAAATCGTATAAAATATGCTTTCTTTGTTATTTTCTAATTTTATGAGCAATTTATTTTTTAACACACAATAAGTGTGTTAGTTTTATTGTTTGGTTATTAATTCACTATACTAATATTGTCCATTTTACGTTTGTGTCCTTTCATTCTTCTTTCTTTTCTTTTAATTTTCAAAATTTTTAAAAAGGTAAATATCATACGGAAGAATAAATTACAATAAACAAAAATAATAATTTGTCATTTATGTATGGTAATCATAAATGAGATCTTAAGACCACACATAAATTGCTTGACATAGCACGTGCAGCCAGTTTTGAAAAACAAAGGACTAATAAAATTTTAAAAGGATTCGAAAATATTGCTTTCTAATTAAATTAATTTCCTCTCATATTGGTACCCTTTTTCCCTTACATTCAACAAAATTATGTGTATAGTTCCACTTAAAGTTAGTATTATTGTTAGCTAAATGAATTTTTTTTTTTTTTTTTTTAATTTCGAGAAATGTGATTTGAACCCCTCCATCTCATACTCTTGCAATGTAAATTTTTCTAGAATGGGCTGAAATTTTTGTAGGAAAGGCTTAGTCGCCCCCCCCCCTTCCCACAACTCAGCAGAACCCAGTCAGGAAGAATTATTTTTCGCAACCCTTGCTTATATACGTCAATGATGGCCATAAGAATATATGTTCTTTATTTTATTTTCAATATTTCTTGCTTGTTTTCCAGGACAGAGAAAAACACTGAAATGTGTCGTTTGAAGCAACTTGCATTTTCCAATATAATTTACTCGTCAAAATATGAGGGACTTCTGAATATTTGCATCCCTTGGAAACTGCTAGCGACAGTCGAAAAGACTTTCGGAATCACGGATTTAACGTGCACGTACACCGCATGTGCACGGTGGTCTTAAGAAGTGGGTCGAACTCGGTTACTTGTTTGACGTATTATCCACTCACTACCACCTGTGAATATTTGTCGATGGTTTCTTTTATTTTCTGAATATAGATGAAATCGAACAGGAAACCTTTTTATTCTACTTAAGGGTGCAGTTCGAAAAAATAAAATCTCCCTCACGGTCTAAGTACACAAATCAGAATAAGCTAATTGCAACAAAAATTCAGGAGGGGCTCGAAAAAATTCAGGAGGATTCTTTCTAAGCTGTATTACACACCGCAATAAAAGAAATAAAGGTGCCTTTTATAAAACTTTCGGAAAAAATTCTGCAAAATGGAATTCCACGGCAAAAAAGTTTCGAAAAGTGACATATCCTGCTAAATTTTCGATTTTTAAGAAATTTTCCTTAAAGTTTCGCTACTCATACAGGTTTATCTTTTATTACAGTGTATAATGCAGCTTGTAAAGAGATATTCTAAAAATTTTGAAGTGCATTACATAATTAGTTTATTTGTATTTATGTACCAAAATCCCATGGTTTTTTCGAACTACACCGTTAACTGTTTGGCGAGAGGCGAACCAGAATCCTGAATCAGGCAGCAGTATGCTCATGGATGTAGCAAACAAAGTTCTTACGTTAACATTTCCCATAATTTTATATCTATTATTTTTGTATGTACTGGGCGCGTATAATGTGCATACACATGTTCTTATCAGTTTTATAGAAATAAAGTTTTCTTTAAAAGTACGAGTGTACTGTAATAAAATTTGATTTATTCTTTCTATATCTGAAAGAAAAGAAAATATTTTTAGAAGAAACAAGATAATATTTTTCTTTCTTGTAAAACAATTTTTAAATTCTCTGTACATAAAATTTTTCTTAATCACTATTTTATAAAATTATATAATGATCAGTAATTAAATATCGTCCAAAATATATTTTTAACTTCGTTGTCCTTTTTCATTGGCACTTTCCTTCTAAATTGTAAAAACTTCGTACGAAACCCACTTTTGTAATAAACCACTATACTTCAAACTATCCCCAACCCACTTCCTCGTTTCCTTCAAGCGGTAATTGTTCGGACGTCTTTAGACCCCCCAGAGCTTTCTCGGAAAACCGGATGGGCTTTTCCGCCAGTAAGGGCCAAATTCTTGATATACGGAAAAAGTCCTGGAATGAGATAATACGGAAATTTTCCGTAAAATTTCCAGGAAAGTATCCAGTGAATTTACGGTTATTTTTTAGAGTGTATGATCGATGTAAACGCATTGTAAGAAGATTAGTTTGAATTCTAGTAACTGCGAAATAAAAATTCTTAGTTTGGACGTGATGCACGGAGTTAGACTATAGGAGATAACACTCTCCGTAGCTGCTTGCTGGGATTTGTGTTCTCCAAACTAGCCTTCAGATATCTAAACATTGAGAATCGAGTGATCTGTAGCGATCCTAGCAGTTAACCCTTTAACGCGCAGTGTTCCGGCTCTGAGAACACCCAACTCTGATGTTTTGACTGTTGCAAGTCACGAAGAATGGGTTTGATTTCTATAAAAATAGTTGCGGGTGACATAGCTCCACGAGAATCCTTTACTTTTTAGCACGTCATTTCCCGTAAAAAAGTTGTCATGATTATTTTTAACAGCCCTGAGATCTGCTGAAAAATGGAAGAATACGAGAACAGCTGGATAGATTGCCCAATGCTGAAAAAAGGGCAGCCGACCATCGCTCGACTTAACACCCGAGCCGACCATCGCTCGATGGCGGACGATCGAAACGTTCATCGCGTGCCATAGATCTAGAGACCCTTTTTTGACGCAGCTGGCTGTGCCGCACAGCCAGCTGCGATGTAGCCATCCAGTTCGATGGCTACATCGTGACCGGACAGCAGTAACCGAGCAACGTGTTCCCCCACCTGTATGCACGGATGACGTTATTCAATTTTTTCAGGGAAGTGTAACCTCCTAAAGGAATAACTTTGTGATGTAATACAGGCAGTCCCGTTATTTATTTGGAAGTCCCGTTATTACACTGTGTATGTAGCTTTTTTAAAACTGCAGCATACTTTCCATCGTTCACAGTCACGGGAAAGGACACCTCGGCAAGAGCAGGTAGTTCGGCGTTCTCTCGGCACATAAATGTGACGTTCTGTCCAACCCAGACAGCCACTTGTTCCTGACCAATGTTGTTGTAAATGGTGAACAGGTATGCTTCGGTACCTTGATCGGGACGGATTGTAGCCAACACGGAGAAATCGTATGGGAAGGTTCCTTGAAAAAGAAAAGATTATTCAGGCATTTTTCCGTCTTTGTGATCATCAAATAATTTTTACACGGACTAGCACATAGGACGATCATCCACTATCAGCAGACAGGCGAAATCACGTCAGCCTCTCAAAGGAAAATACTTGACCCCCTTTCAATGATTAACTGCATTAGCGCCCTCTAGCGCCGAATCATGATCTAAAATTTTATTTTCTTCAGATAAAACTGTTTATAATTTCTGGTGGATGCTATAAATATTGGAAAATATCTGAAGATAAGTAAAATACCTTTCTGATATAAAATGATTCATCATAATCGATTTCCTTATCACATTATAGATGCAGAAGGTGTCCAGTGCTAAAGGTGCCCAGTGGCTATTTCCTAAACCGTTAGTCAGAGACACATAGTTCCAGTTGCAAAAATGCTTTAAATTATGTAATCTATTATACCGGTTCGATCGGATATATTTAGAAAATTTTTCTTTATACTATTTGATGCACAATAAAAGAAAATTCGTCCTTCTACGACGAAAACTTACCGAGTTCGGGACAGTATAAAATTTTGAATTTTGTAATTTTTATAGGAATTTATTTATTGACTTCGATTGTGTTTCTGATATAACAGATTATATAATTTAAAGTATTTTGCAATTGGAACTATGTGTTTCTGACTAACAGTTTAGGAAATGGCCGTCGGGCACCGTTAGCACTGGACACCCTGTATAATATGATGGGTAAAATTCCCCATCTGTCGTAAAATTAAATTTCCGATTTCAAATTTAGAATGTTTTTGTGCGTGAATAATTCAGCAGAAATTTTAAACAATTTTACTTCCTGAAAGTAAAATTTTAATATGGGCGTTGACAATATAAACTTAATGATTACAAAGCACAGCGCCATCTTACAGGCGAATTTCATTTAGCTCTTTTAGAATACCTAGATAATCATCCTATATGCAAGTCCATAATTTTTAGCGTAAAGCTAAACATTAATTATCACGTTCTTTATAAAAAAAAAATAATAAATAAACTAACGATTGATAGTCATTTAAAGATCATTGATTGGCATTCAAGTATCTATGCTGGGACTTAAGGTTAAGCACAAAAGAGAAGCTTTACCGTATTGTCTCTGCAATGCTGAGTACGAATAGATTACTTAAACCTGGGTTCAAAATCAAAATTTAAAAATAAGGATCCACCCATCGAAAAATTCTTTTGAATTAAGGAAATTTTAATACAGTCCATCGCACAACAGCTCAGGCATGTAATTATCATCTTTCCTTCTCAGTCATAGGTCCACATGCAGAAGACTATGTCCCGCCCATGTTTCAAGCTTTAAAGAGGAAAAAGGATTCATGGTAAATGTATTTCAATCAAAAGATATATGTATCATTACAGAGGAAATTAGAAGTCAGTAAACAGAATTTTATGTCTTAAGCCTCATTCACACTAAACGACGAAGTCGCTAGACTCATTTTTACATGTATTTAGACTGCCTAGTCGATAATGTAAACGTTTCCCGTCGAAACGGGGAACATGCAACAATACTGAACGATATTTCGAAGTCTGAACTTAAAAATGACTCCACACCGTAAGCAAGGCAGGTATCTGTCTACAGAGGCAAAGCTGCGTCAACTAGAGTGCTATGAAAGTTTTTTTTAAACAAAAAAACTTGGTTGAGTGACATTTTTTTGGGAGGGATTCGTCGATGGTGGAAAGAATGCTAGGGCAATTGTTTTTTTTTTTTATTCCAATGCAGTAGGCGATTAGAGATATTATCCTTATGCCGTACAGAGATCAGAGAAACAAAACAAACTAAGAATATTTAAAACATTAAAAGCACTAAAAACATAAAATCAGGCAACTAAACTGTTCAAAGAATCTCTAGTCTACCAGTATCGGGAATAGATACAGCTCTTAGTTAGAGCTGAGCAAACAGGGATATGATCGGCATCCATTGTCGCACCACTGCGGCAGAGGGGGCAGGCAAGACTATCCACCAAGTTGAAGCGGTAAAGATGGGCATATAAACAGTCATGTCCAGATGCCAGTTGAAAGGCAGCCACTACATTACTTCTTGGACAGTCGGGGCTAGGGCAGTTGTAGAACAACCTTACAACTTGTCTCGAGATAAGTGTTCCATAGGCGGTTCGTACGGCGGGAGGGGGGCAACGGCCCCCTCAATTACATAAGTAAACAGGCCTTGCCCCCTAACTTTCTTAAGTTCAAAAGTAACGAAAACGATGGAAGGAAACCTACAGAAGCCGAAAGAAGAAAAGGAGTACGATCTAGCAAGATTTCGCTTCTGAAGTTCATTTAATCAATAATTAGATATGGTCATTTAATCAGTAATGACGTTAAAATCCAGTAATATAGCCCAATATATTTAAAAAAAAAAAAAGAAAACAGCTTCAGCCACCAAGTATCTTTTCTGACCCCCCCCCAACTTTTTTAGTGTACCAGCCACGTAGTTCCTCAATTTTATTTCTTTTCTCTGGACTGTTTTGTTGTCAGTTCAAAACTTAAACCAGAACACGAAACAAATGTCTCGGAACAGCCTTGCTACTTGTCGCAAGAGAGTGTTTCGCGACATTGTCGCTTAGTTGGACAAGGCTCTACCAAACACTCTTTTTCAAGTGTTTGTTTTCTTTGCGTCACTCGTTCGTGCTTCTTACCTGTAAAGAGCTGTGACGTAGTAACTGTCAGCACTGCCGTTTGCGTAATACTGTAGGCAACGTCCGCAGTTCCGTAGATAGCGTTGCCTTCATCATCTACCTTGATGGCTCTGTTATCACACATTCCAACGGTTTGGCGGACGCCCAGGGGTTCTTGTTCTATGTTGACGGCATGAAGAAGGTCGACGGTCCCTACCAAAGAGAAAAAATCACGCATGTCATATCTGGAGGATGCAAGATGATTACGCGTCACATTTTGTTATAAAAAAAAATAATTATCGGCACTTTTCTGTCTTTTATTGCTGCCAAATTTGGCCATGTATAAGCGATCACTAGTGGATGTACGGTAGTCGCCAAACTTGACGAGATTTCGGGATTGTGTTTGTGTGATGTTATGGCAAGTCTGCACGAAGGGCTTCTGGTTACGGGGGGGGGGGGGAGTGTCTTGGTCAGTGAACTTTTAAGGGGTTCTAACATGTATTCACGTTGCATCTGGAGAAAACGGACCAAAACTCCACACCGTTAGATCTACATCAGCGGTAGGCCCGAACGCTGGGCCTTCACATTTCAGCCCTCTACCCTGTTCAGTCTCTTATCCACTCGGCCATCGTGGAAATCAGCAATTCCTAGCCCCGAAGAATACCAAACTGTAATGTGCTTAAGGCTGCCAAAGTTTTTGGATCACATTCCCAAATCTAACTGTCTATGCTATTGGTGAAATTTGACAAGACAAAGCTTTCCTCAGAAAGGTCTTAGGTTTTCTAGAAAAATAAATTATGTTTCTGTCGTAAAAGTTAGAGATGGAAACATCTAGAAGGATTGTATAGTTGCATCCATTAAAAAGCTACTGACTGAAACTTTTATTTGGGCTCTATATTTAGCTATATCACTTCAGATTTGCAGTACAAAATAACTTCTAATGAATTTCGGTTCTTGTTAAATCTTAACCTATCCATAAACCTTAATAATGTTCCTTGTAGAGATGATAAGTAATACAAATTTTGTAATAGCAGAGTAAGTAAATTTACTGAAACAAAAAGTAAAACTGAAAAAAATTACTTTAAAATCACTTGGAGATAAAAAAAAAGAAAAGGAAAGGAAAACCAAACTTTCGAATTTAAAATATGTAATCTGTATCATACTAATGCAAATGTAATTTTTGAAAAAAGAAAACAAGGGAAAAAATAGACATTAAAAATTTCTTCTACATTTAAATTTTATTGCTACAGCAAAACCTGTTTTAAGCAGAATCTTAATGGAGCAGAAATTCAAAAGAATCAAAATATAGTTATATTTCAAGACAAATGTCTGCTTTATAAATAAATGTAAACTTTTCAAAAAAGAATTTTTTTATTTAAAGGCTGGACTACAATGTATAAAATTATTTTTGGGAGAATTTTCTAGCTTAAACATTTATTGCAACATTAGAAATCCGTCCCAGGCTTCACACGAGGGCAACTGTGTAGGTAACT